>CM029616.1:13164595-13267383 GCA_017311315.1 Dendrocalamus latiflorus | reverse complement strand
GGACGCTTGCTTGTGTTTTGTTCACGAGTCGTTCTTTGTGTTTCCTGTTTGCGACAACTCCCTCGCTTGGGCGGTGTTGGAGTCGTCGCCTTTGCGTCTTCATGCATCTTCCTTTGCCCAGGCATACTCTTCCATTTTGTCGAAGAGCTTCGCCACCGACTTGACTGGCTTCCGCGCGTTGTACTCGGCAAGCGGCCCTAGGCGAAGACCCTGTATCGCTGCATTGATGATGGTTGTTTCATTGACATCCTTGACTTGGCAGCGTACCTTAGCAAAGCGTTTGAAGTAATCCCGGAGCTTCTCCGAGGGCTTTTGCTTGACGGCGAAGAGCTGATCCGCTTCGACGCGCTCGACGTAGTTTCCTTGGAAGCTATTGTAGAGGCGGTCGCGAATCTGCTCTCAGGCGTAGATGGAGTTCGGCTTGATAGTGAAAAACCAAGAGAGCGATGCTCCTTGCAACGCGAGGGGGAGTCCCTTCGCCTTCGTAGTGTCGTCTCCGCCAGCGGTTTCGATAGCGGTCTCGTATACGCGCACGAACTCCCGAGGGTCCGTGTCGCCTTTGTACGGCTCGACACCGCTGGGGAACTTGAAGTCCTCCGGCCACGCCGCCTGCTGCAAACCTGCAGAAAGCGGAGATTCCGGATCCACGCATCGCAGCGGGACGCGGCCGACGTGGGGGCGTCGCGGCTATTCGCCTTCTCCGGTGTGGGCTCCGATACGACCACTGGTGGGGTCTTCCGGCCCCGAGCCTCTTGCATATCCTGTACGGCCCCACGGAGATCCGCCAACTCCCGTCGGAGCGTGCCGAGGGCCATCAGCAGGGCGTTGTCCCCCGCGGGTGTGACCGGGGCCACCGGCGCACCCGGATGCCCCGTCAGGACGGTGGCAGCCGCAGCATGCACTCCTGGGCTGCCTGCCGTGGAGGCGTGGCGGGCTCCGGGATCGGTGACGGGGTCAGGCGCCACGGCGGTGGTGGCGGGATCAGACGCGGCAGTGGTGACGGGGTCGAGCGTCGCGACGGTGGCTGACGCCGAAGCCCGGGTATTGACGCGAAATTCCGCCGTCCCACCTTCTTCTTCTTCGCCGCCGACGATGAAGCTTTCTTTGGTGCCATCCTTCTTCGGATCTAGAGGCTTGCTCTTGTCCTTCCCCACGAATGGCGCCAACTGTTGTGATTACAGACCAAACAGAGAGAGAGAGAGAGAGTATGGTAGTGGAGAGTTAGGTGAGCAATTGTAACACCCCAACTCCACAAGAACCAAGAATGCTACTAAAGTAACCTTACACAAAACTAAACTAAGATACTTTACTAAAATTCGGCAGAGTCTCCTTTGTATTTCTAACATCACATGGGTTTCAACAGTTAAAAGGGAGTTATAACGGAGTACTGCAATATTCAAGATCAACAAGAAGTACTCATGAACTTACTAATCGACTGAACAAATCCTCAAACTTCCAACTAGACTACTCATCATTATTACAAATAATCCGATACGATAACATAAACAGGTCAAATCTTTGATCAGTAGCTTAATTAATAAGGCATGGTCCGAGAATTAAAGTTCATGACAGTGTGCGTGCAAAGCATAACGCTACTCCCTCCCTTGCATACTGCGCTTGAACTGGGTACCTAAAAACAACAAGAAAGCAAGAGTGAGTCCACAGACTCAACAAGTACATAAATAAACAGACGCATAATTCAATCCATAGCGTCAGCATCCATATTCAGGAGCACATCACTAAATCATTCCACATGCAAATGCAATGCTCAAGGATTCCTTTTCTCTATCTCTTTGTGCATTACACTGGTAATGCAAAGTATGCAACCGTCGCTGCATACCCATGCCTGTGCGCGCACGCACAGGGACCAATTGCCCAATACTCCGCAAGTATTGGGGACCTCATGCCCACACTCCACGAGTGTGGGGATCTCAAGCCCGTCACATTCATGACGGGGACCTCAAAGATGTGCATACTTGGTCATCACAAGACCAGGCCTCAACATGATATCAAAATGCATATGCACCATCTCTTTTCAACATCAAGCACCAATGGCGGTAACAACATTCATGAATAAAGGCAACAACGACATTCGTGAATTAAGGCGATAACAACATTCATGAATAAAGGCAATAACAACATTCATGAATAAAGCATATCCATAGTTTGAACATTCACCACTCTGATTATGCACACTTATCAATAGCCACACGACATTAACAAGCATCAAACCCGCATTCATATCCAAGCAATCACAAACAAGGATCAAACAATGCACTTGCCTCAACCGAGCGGGAACGAAGGACGAGAAGAGGGTGCCGCCTCCGGAACCAGTCCCCCACCTAAACATTCAATTAAGAAATGCTAAGACAGCAATGAGAAGAAACCACTCAAAATAAAAGTACACGGACTCACGAAAGTTCCTTTAGCGCGAACCCAGCCCCAATTTCTAGATGTCGCTTTGTCCCCTCTGTGGACAGTCAACTTCTAAAATACATAACTTTCTGCTCAGGAGTCCAATGAGGTGTTCTTAAACTTTCTGGAAAGATAATTAAATTACCTAAATAAACTTATTTGGGGAGCCCTTTTGATTAAGCCATCCACTGCCCCTACCAAGCCAAACTACAGAACAACAATTTTCACGTCGGCTTCTCTGGACAGTACACTAAAACCACCATAACTTTTGCTACGAAAGTCCAAATCTTGCGTTCTTTATCTCTCTGAAAGGTATGGAAATTACCTACAATATTCATTATATTGAGATCCTCTGATTTCATCTTTAACTAATAGATTAACTCAGTTTTCTACAGACTGTCAGGATGTTGACAGATTAACCAGACAGCGGCACTAAACAATTCATAACTTTCTAACCGTTAATCGGATTTTGGCGTTCTTGGCGGCCACTGAAAGCTAAGAACATTATCTACATAACTCTAGGAGACCAAAACTCCTAATTCGGCCTCTAAACAGACGAAACTGACCGCGCAATAATCTGGACAGAACGCGATCTATTAAACCGACGCAAATCAATCTACCAAACGACATCAACCGCAACTACTACGCATCAAACAACGAAGAACACGCGACGTTACCCTTGTAGAATCGCAGCAAGATGATGAACTCTCCCCACGAAGTTGATCTCCTCTCCTTTCTTCACTTGATCGGCAGCAGGGAGCACCGACGGCGAGGAAGGGAGGCACCAATGAAGGGGGGCACCACCATGGAGGAGAGGTGTGCTACAGTAGCCGTTCTACAGTGCGGCGGCACTGTAGCTACAGTGCATCTAGGGTTTTCCCCCTTCCTTTTATTGGTGGCCGACCCCTCATGGGCCTCCTGGGCCAAGGCCCAAGGCCCAAGTTGCCGAAAAACTGCAGAAACCCCCCTTTTTTTTGTCTAATTTCTCTTTTGAACGCTTTCTTTCGTAGAATAAATTGGAGTATTACATTAAAACCCCTCTTTCTCCTGTTCAATCGCTTTGCTAAAAGAAATATTCTCCCGATTTTAATTATTCTCTCCCGATTTAATTATTCTCTCCCGATTTAATTTTTGGGGTATTACAGCAATGGCTTAGGGTTTCTCCCCGTGGCCTGTGTTATATATATCCACATGGGGTGTGCTTTTACAATTATACCCTTACATCCGAGTATTCCCATCAGGGACACTTATGTCATTACACATGTCCCACTTTGGGCCTTACATTCCTCTGACAGGCCTGCTGGGCTTAGGTGGGGGCCACCCCTACAACACTCGGGTTATTTTATTTGCCATAAATTTCTTTCAAAATGTAATACATAGAAATGCCCTGAGACCTAGCAGTTTGAACTGAAACATAATATGTGGAAGAATGCAATAGCAATAGTGATGCAGATTCCATCCACCGTTACATGGCCTCTGCACCATATGCTTAATCCTTCAGCGTTATAACCGCTTACTTATCACTGGGGCGACACCCAGAGCAACACAAATCAGGGCCTCTCTCTGCCCTCCACTTTACTAATTCCACCCACAAGGTTTTTTAAATAAAACTATATCTAGTTAAGTTCCCATGTCCGCCGTTGACCGTGGGCACGACAATTCGAATAGTTTTGACTCTGCAGAGTTTGTACACTTTCACCACAAGAGACAATCAACTCATTGCCCCACACGATTCCTTAGTCGTGTGGTTGAGCAGACTATCACAGTGATTGTTCAAAATATCTAGTCCCTTTTGTCATCTCACCTTATGGGCTGCTCCCACTTGCGGTGGGTCCCATACTATGCACGAGATGTAACCACGTCTACTAGCGCAGCCGGGCTCCACTCCCCGCAATGCTAGTACGGCTAGTTACTTCACCGTCCACTCGGTGTCCCTTTAGGCCTCCCCTTGCCCTTGCGTATCCACTTCTTTCCGCTACCAGTGAGATGAGTCCGGGGGTTTTCGATAAATTACTTAGCCAAGTTGTACTTTACAGGACTTGTGGTTGCACGGTTTTACATAGGAGGTCATGACAAGATTCGGTCCTTAGGGGTATCTGGGCGGTTCTACCACTACCCACTTTGTGCTTCCACTGCACCCATACACACCCTCGGAACCATCCGCCCAGATATTTAAGCAAGTTGGGGTTTTTGGGAACATAAAATAATCATACCAACATATACCAGTCATTACCACCATGACTTCCCAAATCAGTTTTTCATGATTCAAAATGATAATGATGCTTGGGGCATTTCAGCGCCCTGAGTATCTATGCAGTACTAAGCTTGGCGTATAATTAGGGACTTATTTTCGAAAGATTACTATTGTAATTTTTGCTAGGGCGACAAGGTTCACACATTCAAATATTCCAGAGGAGATGTAATATTAATCAAGTTAAATAAGGGCATATAATTAGAATCTTGAATTAATCATGTATTTCCATATTAAATAACAGCATGCAATTTTGATAATTCAAACAAAAGTAATTTGCAGAAAATGTAGGTTCAACATGATCAAAGTATTGACTCGCCTTGCGCGGTTTACCGCAGTCTTGAGCTCACTCAAAGCTATCTCTTTGATGGCCTTGAGCTTTGGGCCTTTATCTCCACCTTGATCTTGATTTCATCGGATCCATTAGTTCTTTGAGGCTCTAGCTTCTAACTACGCGATAAACGACTGAATCCAAATAAAAGCAAATAACTCAAGAAAATCCAAATAAATCCAAAAAAACCCAAATGAACTCGATTAAATTTTATTATAATTAAACAGGTGGTTTGAGATAAGGTTGATGGGTGCATAATATTGACGGGGTCCAACGGGGTTGGAGCGAAGTGAGAGATGATAGGGAGATTCGACGAGATGGATGTTAAGAAAGGTTCACGACAAAGGAGTATTCATGAGAATATCCTGTTTAGAACCTGGAGATGGCTTGGCGTAGCCAATGATAGAAGGCCATATCTCGATCTTTAAGAATTATGGTTATGAATTTCGCTCATGGTGTACACCAATTTAACTTATCGAATTAATCTTAGAGTTTGCGTTCGTGGCATTTCACACTGTGATATTTTATGTGAGTTTCAATGTCAAATAACCAATTCATTAACTAATGATTAACACTCTAATTTATCATCACCTGAAACTGGTTATTTAGTCATTGTGATTCAAATGGTTAACACTAGCGGATTTTTTACTTTCCATTGCTCCGCGACCATTGAACTATTCTAGGTTTTAAATACAACTCGGATATAAATACTATTCCTAGCTAATCTCAGAACCACCTGGACGTCCTATTATATATTAGCAATATTATTTTAATTATGGATGACCCATGGCCATTACATATTTTATATATACATTTCTTGTACCTATATACTAGTATGACCTTGTAATTGGAGGTGCTATGAGATTTACTGGTGTTGACATCTTGTCTCCTTATCTAGCATTGACAAGGTTTCGATCTCTAATTAATTTTCTATTTACCTAGGGTCGAATTTGCTATACAAAACTAGGTTCCACTTCATTATTATCTAAATACACCGTTGAGATTTATTTATTGGCGAGGTATTAATGGCGGGGTATATTTAAATTATGACTTTTCACTTTACACATGTAGTTTTATTTTTAATTGGTTACGGCATATCTTTTAATAAACCTTTACGGAGCGACTTGAGTTGTCATTCACCGTACTAACTTTGATTGGGGCTTTTATTAAATCTGGCAAAGGCCATCTTTTGTTATTAATTAGGCTTTGAATAAATAACCAAGCATAGTAGTTTGTATACTAGGAAATCTTTAGCTAAATTTTAATCACTTAAGTATTAGTGAGCTAATACTAATTATTTCTCTTAAGCACTTAATTGCTCTTATGCATATAAACTTTATATTCTGATGCATATACAATTTTATTGAGGCTTAAATTAATTATCTTAGCTTCCTGAGATTATTCTTGATTATCTTCCATTGGAAATGGCTAGAGAAAACAAAATAACAAAAGTTGGAAAAAGGGGTAGAGTGCGGATTCGAACCCGAGACATCAGGGGAGAGCGCTAGGCTGCAGGCGCTGGTAACCATCTGGGCGGCCACTGTCAGAACCCAGAGTAACGACTCCTGGATCCTCTATGTAAATCGTACTAGTCCAGATCAGCTAGTGCACACAATACAACAAAGATAAATACCAAGCACAAGTGACCAATTATATTAAATAAAGGAGTACGGCCTTATGGCCAAGTCTTACATCAACACCCATCGCAAAATAAATAAAGCAAATAACTACGAAAGCAAACTGATAAATAGAGAAGCCCAAGCCTGCGCACAGGCAAACGACAGTAAGCCACGGCCTACTTGTCCAGATCTTCACCGTAATCGACATCATCCTTCTCTGTAGGGAGGGTGCAAGGTGAGTACAAACTTGTATTCTGCAAATCACACGGAGACCGGGACCGGGACCCCCTCTTGAGCTTGAGTGAGACTTCTCATGGCTACAACCACGCTCACCCAAGTGGGACTTGACATGGCACCAACCACGCCCACCTTCAACAAACGACTTGACACAGGTTGGGACTTCGCAAATTATTCAGCCAGGGCTGTCCCATTCCAGCCATGTGGTAGTACGATAGGGCTTTGCAATAGTAGCTTACAGACCCGGTCCTTAATCTGACTTAGGCCCAACCACATACCCCTGTGCCCGACAATCAACCACTGCAGCTCCAACCAACAAGGCATGCCTGCACCCACCAATCTAAACATTTGCCTAAGTCTAAATGAGGTTTTATATTTTGCTTTCAAAATATCTCATAACCTCCTTGACTCACCAAAGTCAAGAGTACATATCAAAGCATATCATTTTATGTGAAAAGGTTCATCATTTTATGTGAAAAGGTATCCCAACCCATATTTATGTCTAGGCAAAGCTAAGCATTTTCTATTCATAAAGTCTCTAGCCATACTAATGTATCAACTAGAGTTTAATCTAGGGTTACAAGGTATCAAGGTAATTCAAGGTGAATGGAGATAATAACAAGTAGGCAATAGCTAAATTCAAAACTGAATTGAAATAATTGAATAAAAATATGCATGCAGAATAATTTAAATCAACATAATTTTATTTTGAAAACTGGGATCAACATGATGAAGGAGTGTGACTTGCCTTGCTCTTCAACTTGGTTTGAATCTTCGTCGAAGAATTTTCCCGAATCGTCGAAGTCTACAAGTGAAAATAACCCACCAAATTCAATAAATTCAAAATAAATTCAAATTGACTTCAAATATTTGAATTGAGGCTATAAATGGATAGACGGGAATTTGTCATGAATTTGGAAATTTGAATGGGCTCAATCGGAGTTAGGACGAAGAAGAACGGACTCTGGGAAATTTAAAATCAGAGAAAAAGAAAAAAGGAATTTTTGGAATCATTTTTCTAAAGAGAAATCTGAATTATGGCGTCAGCAGGGAATTTCTTTTTGGCCGGATTATTTTTCTACAGGAAAATCCGATTTAATGCGCCAGCATTGCGTCAGCCATGAGGGTGTTTGACTGACAGTGGGCCCTGGTCCATGGACCGAGCCACGGGAGGGGGAATGCGCTGAGGTGGCGGGGTGGTGGCATGGCAGCCCGATGGGGGGGATGGCACCGACGTGGCTGGCCACCGGGCGCCACTTGGGCTGCCACGTGAGCCTGGCGGGCGGGCGTGGCCGACCAAGCCGGTGGTGACGCTCGGAGAAGAGAGCTCGCCGGTGTCGGCGGCACGGCGGCGGCTGGCGAGGGTTGGAACGGGAAGAGGGGGACCGAGGGAGCGGCTCACCTTGTCGTGGAGCTCGGCGGGCGCAGGAGATGGCCGACGGGCAAGAAAAAGGGCGGCGGAAGGCCGCACAGGGCTTCGGCGCGGCGGGGGGTGGAGCCGCCGGGAGGGAGAGGGGAGGTGCCGGGTAGGGCGACACGAGAGGAATGAGGAGGCCGCGCGGGGAAGAATGGGCCTGACAAGCCGGGCCCACGCGCAGCGTGAGATGGAGGCGAGGAGCGGCTAACTGGCGGGGCCCGCGAGGCAGAGAGAGGAAAGAGAGGGAGCGGGGTGCGGACGGCGGGGATGGTGACGCACGGTAGGGGCGCGCATCGGGCGGCCGAGTGAGGGCGAAGCGGGGACGGCCAGATGGGGGCGAGCGGGGTGGCGTGGCGCGCATCGGGCGGGCCACGTGTCGGCCTGAGGGAAGGGGAAGGCGGGGCTGGATGGCTAGCGTGGGTGGAATCCGGCCGTCCACGTGGCGGCCGGAGGAGAGGAAAGGGGTTTTCGATTTTTAAAATTCATTTTAGATTTTTAGAAAAGCCCAGATAATTCAATATTGCTCAGAAAAATATGAAATTACTTCCAAAGTTTCCAGAAACATTCAGAGAACTCCCTGGAGACATTTTGGACTTAATAAAATTACTTCCAACTAATGTTGGTACTATATATTTATATTTAAAATACTTTGTAATTTCAAAATAGATTTTAAACTCCAGAAAATCCAGGAAACCAAATAAGGCCAAATAAATCCAAATAATTAATTTAAAGTAGGATTTTTTTAGAAAATCAAAATATCATTTTATTTAATAATAATTTTAGGTTTTACACAAAATACTTTTTAAATCTAGTTTTTCAAAAACAGAAATTCAGGGCAAATCCAAAAATAAAAGTTAGGCACAAAATACTTATTTTAATTTATTTTAATTAATTATTATTTATTTATTTATTTTTATTTTCATAAAAACCTGGGCTGTTACAATCTACCCCCCCTTAAAAAGAATCTCGTCCCCGAGATTCGGGTTGGCTAGCAAGAATTGGATTTGGATCTTACTTTGTATGGCTTAAGCGGATGTTTGATTCAGGCGTCCTTTCATGAACTTCTTCGGCCCTCTATTCGCTGCCTGCAGGTGGTTGGCAGTCGATGCTCCCGGAGTACCATTCTTTACTACCTGCTGCTTCTTAGGGCAGTTGCTAGCGTAATGTCCCATCTCATGGCAGTTGAAACAAGTAATTCCTGGTGCGGGGTTCGGTTCCTTCATGACCTTCGTTGTCCTCAGTGTTGGGGGAGGGGCCCATGGGAACTAGCTCTCCTGTTGATGACGAAGGCTGGAATCTGTTGGCCTGAGGTGGAGCTCTTCTAGCCTTGGAGAAGCTTCCGGTGTTCACATGCTGAGCGTGCATCCGTCTCTTACGGTTCTCCATCTCTTGATGCTTGGACTCCTGGCGAGTCGCCTTGCTGACCAGCTGGTGGAAATCAGCATAATCTCTGGAGAGAAGTTGAACCGATATGTCATCGTTGAGTCTTTCTAGGAACCTATCCTGTTTGGCTTCATCGGTGGCAACGTCTTCAGGTGCATAACGTGTCAACTGGTTGAACTTCTGCAAGTACTCATTGACAGAGCGGCTTCCTTGGCGCAGTGCTCGAAATTCCTTTTCTTGAGAGTGACGGTGCCAGTGGGAACATGAGCTTTGCGGAAGTTCCGCAAGAACTCATTCCAAGTGATAGCTTGAGCATTGGCATGAGCGGCAGTGTAGGTGTCCCCACCATTCTGAGGCTGGTCCATGCAGCTGATGTGAAGCAAACAAAACTCTTTCCCGATCGCTGCATTGAATAATATCCAGTTTCTTGCCTATGGTCCTGAGCCAATCATCCGCGTCCATGGGTTCAGTGCTGCTGGAGAAGGTCGGGAGACGCAACCTCATAAACTCCGATAGTCTTGATTGTGGAGCATGAGCTGGTACCAGTGGAGCTGGTGGTGCAGTGTTGTTGATGGCTGTGTTAGCAGTTGAATGAGTTGAGTCTGGTTTGCCATCATCTAAGCCCAGACAGGTTCATTTGCTCGAGGAGAGGTTGGAACAGACTGACTTCCTTGTGCTCCATTGATGCTGCCATTGCCGTTGTTCCTCATGTTCACCATCTGCTGGTTGCTTTTAAGAATTAGGAGAGAGGAGACCCAAGACAAACGAAGGAATAGGGGATATTTTGCGCAGCCCAAAACATAACTTCAACTTTATTAAATCTTTATTAATCTCATAATAAGTAATAGTTATGGCTGCCGACAAAGAGAAAGTTTGACAGCTCATAACAGTGTTTTATTACTAGCCTATCAAGTCATCCTAAAGGGTTAAGGGTCGTCTCGGGATCATCCTTCATGGCTCTCGAGGTACAACACGAGATCCCTAGATGCGGAGGCTGAAAAGGCGGTAGAGGTGAAGAACTGCTTTACGAGAGGCTTCCTGTCTGGCTCTCTCAAACGTGTATCCATTTCCCTTGAAGCGGAGACGCGGATTTCCTTGTCCGGTTTGCTTGGTGATGAGTAGAGTGAGGTGATGTCCATCGTCCGGTCTCCATGGCGTTCTTCTTTATGCAGGAAGAAAGCTCGGCATCGGAAACCCAAACGACGAAGTAGTCGATGAAGGCCTCTACTCCATCCATCGGTTGGTGCAACATCGAAAGTGTCCATCTACAATTGTTTGAAAGGAGAGACAAGTCAGAAACATGTTTTTGAATGATAGCATTAAGGAAGAGGAAGGGTTGACGGTTGAGGGAAAGAACAAATTGAGGGTAAGAATAAGCATACATATGTATATATATATATATATGTATATATATATATATATTTGAAAATATTGTTTAGTAAAAATAAGTCCTTAGGGTCTGTCCACTCTATTCTACATACGGTCACGTCTTAGTGTTGTCATGGCTCTGATACCGCCTTTGTCGGAACCCGGAGTAACGACTCCTGGATCCTCTGTGTAAATCGCATTAGTCCAAGATCAGCTAGTGCACACAGTACAACAAAGATAAATACCAAGCACAAATGACCAATTATATAAAAAAGGAGTACGGCCTTATGGCCAAGTCTTACATCAACGCCCATCGGCAAAATAAATAAAGCAAATAACTGCGGAAGCAAACTGATAAATAGCGAAGCCCAAGCCTGCCCACAGGCAAACGACAGTAAGACACGGCCTACTCATCCAGATCTTCACCGTAGTCGACATCATCCTTCTCTGTAGGGAGGGTGCAAGGTGAGTACAAACTTGTACTCCGCAAATCACACGGAGAAATGCAACATAATGATAAAGGCTTCAATGGAAGGCTTATAGGGTTAGTTTGCTCAGCATTTAATGAAATATAGTAGATAGATTGAAATTGCTGAATTTAATACAGTAAGTAAAAACGAAACTTGTAATAGAAAATAATACCGTCAGTGCAGGCTCCGACCAAGCACCAACCTATCCACGGGTATCCCACTCGGACCATCTTTTCCAAAAGCTCACGTATGGATTCCATCCATCCACACGTTTCCAATCACTCGTGGATTCCATCCATCCTCAAGCTTCCAATCTCTCTCATGGGTTCTATCTACCCACAAGGTTTTTCATCCTCTCATGGATTCCATCCATCCATAAGGTTTTTGAAAATCATTTTTGAAAACCAAAATCTAATCCATGAAAAACTTTTACTCAGCATGCCCATGACCGTGGGCACGGCTATCCAGGATAGATTATACACTCTGCAGAGGTTGTACAGCTTTACCCACAAGACACGATCGTCCTTTTGTGCCACGCGAGTTACTAGGGGTGCAAACGGGTCGGGTTAATCCCGACCGATCCGGCACCGAATCCGATTGGTTCCGAATCCGGAGAAAAAATATGGTTAGGATATGGTAACAGCAATATCCGTCCGAATCCGAAATGTCTTCAAGTTTGATTTCAGGTTAGTGCTACTATTTGACGTTTCATTTTCTTTTGCAATGGTAAAATAAAATCTTCCACATCAGCCTATTAAGTAGTAACCTCAAGTTCTTGACAGTACGTCCTCCTACTCCATTTGTTGTACTGCATGCATTCCTTACAAACGGGTTAATCCCGACCGATCCGGCACTGAATCCGATTGGTACCGAATCCGGAAAAAAAATATGGGTTAGGATATGGTAACAACAATATCCGTCCGAATCCGACCCGTTTGCACCCCTACGAGTTACACACTTCCTTAGGTGTGTGGCAAGGAGTCGTGACAAGGCCTTTACAATGCAAAACCTCCAACCTGGCCAAGCCAACTCTAAGGTTTCACCCTAGTAAGGAATCCACCAGACCGGAACCCCCTCTTGAGCCTGAGTGAGACCTCTCATGGCTACAACCACGCTCACCTAAGTGGGACTTCACATGGCACAACCACACCCACCTTCAACCTACGACTTGACTCAAGTTGGGACTTCGCAAATTATTTAGCCAGGGCTGTCCCATACCAGCCATGTGGTAGTACGATAGGGCTTTGTTACCGTAGCTCACAGACCGGTCCTTAATCTGACTTAGGCCCAACCACGTACCCCTGTGCCCGACAATCAACCACTACGGCTCCAATCAACAGGGCATGCTTGCACCCACCAATCTAACCATTTGCCTAAATCTAAATCAGGTTTTATATTTTGCTTTGAAAATATCTCATAACCTCCTTGACTCACCAAAGCCAAGAGTACATATCAAAAGCATATCATTTTATGTGAAAAGGTTCATCATTTTATGTGAAAAGGTATCCCAACCCATATTTATGTCTAGGCAAAGCTAAACATTTTCTATTCATAAGTCTCTAGCCATACTAATGTATCAACTAGAGTTTTAATCTCGGGTTACAAGGTATCAAGGTAATTCAAGGTCAATGGATATAATAACAAGTAGGCAATAGCTAAATTCAAAACTGAATTGAAATAATTGAATAAAATATGCATGCAGAATAATTTAAATCAACATAATTTTATTTTGAAAACTGGGATTAACATGATCAAGGAGTGTGACTTGCCTTGATCTCAACTTGGTTTGAATCTTCGTCGAAGAATTTTCCCGAATCGTCGAAGTCTACAAGTGAAAATAACCCACCAAATTCAAATAAATTCAAAATAAATTCAAATTGACTTCAAATAGTTGAATTGTGGCTATAAATGGATAGAGGAGAATTTTTGATGAATTTAGAAATTTGAATGGGCTCAATCAGAGTTAGGACGAAGAAAAACAGACTCCGAGAAATTTAAAATCAGAGAAAAAGAAAAGAGGAATTTCTGGAATTATTTTTCTAAAGGGAAATTTGAATTATGGCGTCAGCAGGGAATTTCTTTTTGGCTGGATTATTTTTCTACTGGAAAATCCGATTTAATGCGCCGCATTGCGTCAGCCATGAGTGGGGTTTGACTGACAGTGGGCCCTGGTCCATGGACCGAGCCCACGGGAGGGGGAAGGCACTGAGGTGGCGGGGTGGTGGCGTGGCAGCCGACGGGGCGGGACGGCACCGACGTGGCTACCACGTGGGCCTGGCGGTGGGCGTGGCCGGCAGCCGGCGAGGGTTGGAACGGGAAGAGGGGGGCTGTGGGGAGCAGCTCACCTTGTCGTAGAGCTCGGCGGGCGCGGGGGATGGCCGACGGCGAGCAAAGGGTGGCGGAGGTGCACGGGCTTCGGCGCGGCGGCGGTGGAGCCGTCGGGAGGGAGAGGGGAGCTGGCCGGGTAGGGCGGACGACCAGTTGCAGGCGACGGCGCGGGAGGAAGGAGGAGGCCGTGTGGGGAAGACGGGCCTGACAGGCCGGGCCCACGCGCAGCGAGAGAGGGAGGCGAGGAGCGGCTGACGGGCGGGGCCGTAGTGATCCGGCTCCTGATTTTGGATTTGTTGTAAGAGCGAGTGTGAGCACAAACCACTGTGCTCCACGAGCCAATACACAGGATGCAATTAAATAGTATGCATGGCTTATCAAAGGAGAGGCTCGGGTTATTTATTTGCCATAAATTGCTTTCGAAATATAATACATAGAAATGCCCTGAGACCTAGCAGTTTGAACTGAAACATAATATGTGGAAGAATGCAATAGTAATAGCGATCCAGATTCCATCCACCGTTACATGGCCTCTGCACCATATGCTTAATCCTTCAGCGTTATGACCACTTAACTTATCACTGGGGCGACACCCAGGGCAACACAAATCAGGGCCTCTCTCTGCCCTCCACTTTACCAATTCCACCCACAAGGTTTTTGAAATAGAACTATATATAGTTAAGTTCCCATGTCCGCCCTTGACCGTGGGCACAGCTATTCGAATAGTTTTGACTCTGCAGAGTTTGTACACTTTCACCACAATAGACAATTAACTCGTTGCCCCACACGATTCCTTAGTCCTGTGGTTGAGCAGACCATCACAGTGACTGTTCAAAATATCTAGTCCCTTTTGTCATCTCACCTTATGGGCTGCTCCCACTTGCGGTGGGTCCCATACTAAGCACGGGATGTAACCACGTCTACTAGCGCAGCCGGGCTCCACTCCCCGCAATGCTAGTACAGCTAGTTACTTCACCGTCCACTCGGTGTCCCTTTAGGCCTCCCCTTGCCCTTGCGTATCCACTTCTTTCCACTACCAGTGAGATGAGTCCGGGGGTTTCGATAAATCTACTTAGCCAAGCTGTACTTTGCAGATTTGTGGTTGCACTGTTTTACATAGGAGGTCATGACAAGATTCGGTCCTTAGGGGTATCTGGGCAGTTCTACCACTACCCACTTTGTGCTTCCACTGCACCCCATACACACCCTCGAACCATCTGCCCAGATATTTAAGCAAGTTGGGGTTTTTGGGAACATAAAATAATCATACCAACATATATCAGTCATTACCACCATGACTTCCCAAATCTGTTTCTCATGATTCAAAATGATAATGATGCTCGGGGCATTTCAGCGCCCCCGAGTATCTATGCAGTACTAAGCATGGCGTATAATTAGGGACTTATTTTCGAAAGATTACTATTGTAATTTTTGCTAGGGCGACAAGGTTCACACATTCAAATATTCCAAAGGAGATGTAATATTAATCAAGTTAAATAATGGGCATATAATTAGAATCTTGAATTAATCATGTATTTCCATATAAAATAACAGCATGCAATTTTGATAATTCAAACAAAAGTAATTTGCAGAAAATGTAGGTTCAACATGATCAATGTATTGACTCGCCTTGCGCGGTTTACCACAGTCTTGAGCTCACTCAAAGCTATCTCCTTTGATGGCCTTGAGCTTCGGGCCTTTATCTCCACCTTGATCTTGATTTCATCGGATCCATTAGTTCTTTGAGGCTCCAGCTTCTAACTACGCGATAAGCGACTGAATCCAAATAAAAGCAAATAACTCAAGAAATCCAAATAAATCCAAAAAACCCAAATGAACTCGATTAATTTTTATTATAATTAAACAGGTGGTTTGAGATAAGGTTGATGGGTGCATAATATTGACGGGGTCCAACGGGGTTGGAGCGAAGTGAGAGATGATAGGGAGATTCGACGAGATGGATGTTAAGAAAGGTTCACGACAAAGGAGTATTCATGAGAATATCCTGTTTAGAACCTGGAGATGGCTTGGCGTAGCCAATGATAGAAGGCCATATCTCGATCTTTTAAGAATTAGGTTATGAATTTCGCTCACGGTGTACACCAATTTAACTTATCGAATTAATCTTAGAGTTTGCGTTCGTGGCATTTCACACTGTGATATTTTATGTGAGTTTCAATGTCAAATAACCAATTCATTAACTAAATGATTAACACTCTAATTTATCATCACCTGAAACTGGTTATTTAGTCACTGTGATTCAAATGGTTAACACTAGCGGATTTTTTACTTTCCATTGCTCCGCGACCATTGAACTATTCTAGGTTTTAAATACAACTCGGATATAAATACTATTCCTAGCTAATCCTAGAACCACTTGGACGTCCTATTATATATTAGCAATATTATTTTAATTATGGATGACCCATGGCCATTACATATTTTATATATACATTTCTTGTACCTATATACTAGTATGACCTTGTAATTTGGAGGTGCTATGAGATTTACTGGTGTTGACATCTTGTCTCCTTATCTAGCATTTGACAAGGTTCGATCTCTAATTAATTTTCTATTTACCTAGGGTCGAATTTGCTATACAAAACTAGGTTCCACTTTCATTATTATCTAAATACACCGTTGAGATTTATTTATCGGCGAGGTATTAATGGCGGGGTATATTTAAATTATGACTTTTCACTTTACACATGTAGTTTATTTTTAATTGGTTACGGCATATCTTTTAATAAACTTTACGGAGCGACTTGAGTTGTCATTCACCGTACTAACTTTGGTTGGGGCTTTTATTAAATCTGGCAAAGGCCATCTTTTGTTACTTGTTGTGGTTACTGACCAAACAGAGAGAGAGATGGTAGTGGAGAGGTGGGAGTGTTCTGCCTCATCCTCCCCCTCATCCTGATATATATATTCACATGGAGTATGCTTTTACAGTTATGCCCTTACATCCGTACATCCCCATTAGGGGCACTTATGTCATTACACATGTTACTCTGGTTCTTATAACCTCCTAACAGGCCTGCTGGGCTTAGGTGGGGGCCACCCCTACGACAGGAGCCTCTCATGGTGAAGGGCTTCACAGGGCCGAAGCCATGTCGCCGAGTCCTTTGGCCCCCTCCGTCCCCTGCGGCCTGTGAATTTCTCCAAGCTTGTGGTTGGGGAGCCCGAGGTCTGGGATGGAAGGTGCCTTGTTGAAGCAGACACGCGCGAGCTCCGTCCCCTACCCTTCGCACGGGTGGCAGCGGAGGCTGGCGCCTAAATCGAAGCCGAGGCGCACGCGCTCCGTTCCCTATCCCTCGAACGAGTGGCAGCGGAGGCCGGCGCCTAGGTCGAAGTAGACGCGCGCGCGCTCCGTCCCGTACCCGTGGAATGGGCGGCAGCGGAGGCTGGCGCCTAGATCGAAGCCGAGGCGCGCGCGCTCCATCCCTTACCCTTTGAACGGGTGGCAGCGGAGGCTGGCGCCTAGTCGAAGTAGATGCGCGCGCGCTCCGTCCCCTTACCCGTCGAACGGGTGGCAGTGCAGGCTGGCGCCTAGTCGAAGTAAACGCGCGCGCGCTCCGTCCTTTACCCGTCGAACGGGTGGCAGTGGAGGCTGGCGCCTAAGTCGAAGCCGAGGCGCGCGCGGCTCCGTCCCCTACCCTTCGAACGGGTGGCAGCGGAGGCTGGCGCCTAAGTCAAAGTCGAGGCGCGCGCGCTCCGTCCCCTACCCTTCGAACGGGTGGCAGCGGAGGCTGGCGCCTAGTCGAAGTAGACACGCGCGCGCTCCGTCCCCTTACCCGTCGAACGGGTGGCAGCGGAGGCTGGCGCCTAGTCGAAGGAGACCGCGCGCGCGCTCCGTCCTCTACCCGTCGAACGGGTGGGAGCGGAGGCTGGCGCCTAAGTCGAAGCCGAGGCGCGCACGCTCCGTCCCCTACCCTTCGAACAGGTGGCAGCGGAGGCTGGCGCCTAAGTCGAAACCGAGGCGCGCGCGCTCCGTCCCCTACCCTTCGAACGGGTGGCAGCGGAGGCTGGCGCCTAAGTCGAAGCCGAGGCGCGCGCACTCCGTCCCCTACCCTTCGAACGGGTGGCAGCGGAGGCTGGCGCCTAAGTCGAAGCCAAGGTGCGCGCGCTCCGTCCCCTACCCTTCGAACGGGTGGCAGCGGAGGCTGGCGCCTAGATCGAAGTAGACGCGCGCGCGCTCCGTCCCCTACCCGTCGAACGGGTGGCAGCGGAGGCTGGCGCCCAGATCGAAGCCGAGGCGCGCGCGCTCCGTCCCCGCGCTAAGATTGGAGCTTGGCGCCGATATTGTTGCGTTTCGGGGCTGCTGTGACCTTGCAGTCTGGTAGTGCGCTTTTAATGGCGGTTGGAATCACGCCGACGCCTGGCCTGGCAGAGGTCAGGCTGTCGCGTCGTGCAAACTGCCATCCTCTGGGTGGGACACGCGGCGACTCATGACTGGTGCGTCGTGGGATGTGAGCGGTTGCGTGACCGCGGCCGTTTGCCTCTTCCCCAGGGAAGTTGGACGTGTGTTGAAGGCGTGGAGGCGTTGTGCGCTGTTTGGTCACCCAGCGGGCACGGCCCTCTAAGCCCCGGCGGTTCTTCTTTCCAAATCGTGGGCAGCCGAATCGCTGCAAGTTTGATCTGTCTGCGCTTCGAGCCACATGAGAGACGAGCGGCCTTTATAAGGTGCCAGTGTTGAGGTGGAGGCACCCTTTCTTGTTTTTTTTTGTTTTGCCGCTGTGCTTCCGCCCGTGCTAATTGTAACGCCAGTTGCTCCTTTCCCTGCTTCTTTCTCCCTGGTCGCGAAGAGCGATGGCTAGCCATGACGACGCCACCCACCATCCCCGCAGCGGTTCCTTGCCTAGCCAGGGCGAGACCATCCTTCCAGGGAGTACGAGCTGGTGCCGCGGGGGAGCTCGCGCGCCAACAAGTGGTGGGACGCCATGGAGCACTCGGGAGGCTGCTGTTCCCGTGTGTTGGGGAGGAGCCGCGTGACCAAAGGGACGCTGCAGCGACTCGTGGAGGAGAGGAAGATCGCGGATCGCAATGGGGCTCGCCTACCCCGTCGGGACGAGATGGAGCCGAACCCCGGGCAATGGAGGCGATTGTTTTTGTCACGTTCTTTGACGCTGGCCTTCGAATGCCCTCCACGTTGTTCGTGGGCGAAGTCCTGCAGGCCTACAAGTTGGAGCTAGCCCAACTGACGCCCCACGCTATACTCCGCCTAGCTGTCTTCACGTGGGCGATGCGGACAGAGGGGGGCGTCCCAGCGCGAGCTTATTCGCCACACTGCACGACGCACGCTGTCGACCCAGAAAAGTTGACGGGGCGGTGTCCAACTTCGGCGGTGTGGACTTCGCGCTCCGGGCGTCGTGCGCAACGTTGTTTCCCGCGCCGGCCTCGCCGAGGCAATGGGAGTCTGGCTGGACTCGGCAGTGGTTCTACTACACCGTGACCGACAAGAGCGGAATGCAATGCCGAGGTGGGCCGATCTCGTTTAACAGTACGTCGAGTCTAAAGGCGGAGATTGACGACACGCAAAAGCTACAGAGTCTTGTCCGTGTCACCCGTCGAATGAGCCTGCGCGACCTAGCCGAGGAGTTCACAATGTATGGGGTGGCGCCACTCTCCTCCCGGGGGAAGTATGTTGGACAGAACGGCCCCCGCGAGGACGGGTTCAGCCCATCCGTATCTCGCCTGCTTCCGCCTTCCGCTCCGTGTAAGTCGCCCAGCACGTTTTACGCGCGCCATTGTATCTGTTTGGTCTCCGCCTGACTGACGTGATCTTCTGCGCAGTGGCTCGGCTAGAAGACGCGGAGCGCGCGGTTGCGGCGCTCCTCGGCCCGTACACGCCTAAGGAGCACCAGGCTCGCGAGGCCGCAGTGAAGGCGGCTAAGCAAGGGCGGGTAAACCGCACATGCGAGGCTCTGGGCATTACTGTGCCCGAGCGCGCGGTGCCGGGGGAGCTTCCCGCCGAGACTCCGGGCACTCAGGACGGTGATAGCCCTGCGGGGGTGTTATCTTCGCGACGTCGGGCCCGCTCCCCGGCTGCCGTATGCGACCCAGCAGGCCCCTCGGCGGCTAGCACAGCTAAGACGGGGCGTGCGACCGGCGGTAGGCCCGGCCACACTGCTTCGGAGCAGCGCGCCGCCCCGGATCCCCCGGCACCCTCTGCCGACGCCAACGAACCCGTGCTCGCGGCCATCGTTGAGCTGGAACTTGCCAACCCGGGGGGAGCACCGTTCTCGGTGAGAAAACCACGGTTGATGGTGCGTTATCAACTGCAGCGGCCGGCGAGGGCGTGCCCCCTACGGAGGAAACCGTGGGGGCGACGGGAACTGTAGCTGGTGTTGCCCCGGAAGAATCGCTTGTGCCGCTGCAGGCGAAACGCCCTCAGACGCAGTCCCCGCCGCCAGCGAGGGGTCGATACGCCGTTGCGGGGCCTTGTCGCCGGATTACGGCGTCTGGCGCGGCCAAGAAGACCTCCTCGCTGACCACCGAGGCGCCTGCCTCCCACTTGGCAGTCGAAACGGCGCCACTTCCTACCGCGGCGAGAGGCGCAGGAGGTAGGCGTGAGTCCCTTTCCTCTCGTGACTTCGCGAGACTCTCTCCGATCTGCTCGCTCATTCTGCCAACATCAGGCGAGACGAGGTCTCCCGGACGTGGCGAAGGATCCAGCAACGGAGGTATGCGCGAAGTCCAAAGCCTTGTGCAGGGTGCCCCGCAGGTGTCCGTTGCTGTTGACGTGGCCGCGGCCTCGGTAAATCCTGGCGCGTTGGGGCCGGGGCTCGCTCGCTCGGACTTCCTCCCTCGCCTGGAGATACTTCGCGTCCTCACCGCAGCCGCAGAGCGTGCCGACAACGGCCTTGACCGAGAGATGTTGTCGTCATGCGAGGGGGAACTCCTAGCGCTCGCGCTGCAGGCCTCCGAGATGAGGGTAAATATGTGCGCTTCAGCTTGTAAGGTACTGCTGGGCGCCTGCTGACTTGTTGTTTTTGCCAGACGCTTGCCCTCAGCCGGTCCTTTGACGAGGCCCGTGTTCGGGAGCGGAGGGCTCTGGAAGCCAGCCTTCGTGAAGCAAATAATGCTCTCGCAGCGAAGGATGAGGAACTTCGCGCGCTGGAGGGCGCCATGGCGGCCGCACAACTCGAGGCCACGGAAGCCAAGTGCGCCGCGGCTGAGGAGCGCGCCACCTTCCTGCAGCAGATCACCGTCCTAGAAGGGGAGAACGCCCAGCTGGCGGAGTCTGCTGCAGGGAATAGTCTCGTCTTGGAAAATGCGTCCCTGTCGGCGTGGCGGGCCATGGAGTCTCTGAACCAGGCCCTCCGAGATCTGTGCGTCAGAGTGCCGGACACTACGCACGGGCCAGAGGCCCTGTCGGAGACGCTCGGGTTGATCGAGGAGGGGGCAGGCGTTGCTCTTCGTGGCGCCAGAACGTTTGGCGAGCACTGCGGCTATCTTGGTGCGTGCTTCGCCCTCGCCCTGCTTCACACTCGTGGGTGTAGACATACCCATGAGCTGGCGAATCCTCAACTGGATCCTCCCGGCCGACCAGAGGTTATGTCGGACGCCATTCGCTCCATCGGGCCTGGCCTGCAGAACTTCCATCAACGGATCTGGGGCCGCTTTGGGGAAGATGCAGCGAGGGTCGCCGTGCAGCAGACGCTGCATGGGGAGGGGGACCTCCTCCGCTGGCTCGAAGGAGTCCTTCAGCATCATGGCGACGACGGCACGGGTTCGTCCGCACTGCGCCAAGGCTGAGCGGTTGGTCGGGTAGGGCGGGGGGATGATGTACTGGTTCTTATGCTTGTAACCATGTAACCCCTTTGCTTTTACAATGAAACCAAGTAGTACCTTATTCTTGGTGTTACTTGCCGCCGAATGCGAAGGGAAGACCTCCGCATCTTGTTTATACTCCGTAGAGTGCGCAGGGAGAACATCCGCGTCTTATTTAGAGTCCGTGGACTAGCGCGTGCAGAGGCGAACCTCGACGCTACGAATTTTGTTTTATAGTCCGGAGACTCGCGCGTGCGGAGCCAGACCTCGACGCTACGTCTTATTTAGAGTCCGTGGACTGGCGCGTGCGGAGGCGAACCTCGACGCTACGACTTTCTTTATAGTCCGGAGACTCGCGCGTGCGGAGGCGGACCTCGACGCTACGCCTTATTTAGAGTCCGTGGACTGGCGCGTGCGGAGGCGGACCTCGACGCTACGACTTCATTTAGAGTCCGTAGACTGGTGCGCGCGAGGGCGTCCCCCCGTTGCGTCTTATTTAGAGTCCGCAGACTGGTGCGTGCAGAGGCGGACCTCGACGCTACGTCTTATTTAGAGTCCGTGGACTGACGCGTGCGGAGGCGAACCTCGACGCTACGACTTCCTTTATAGTCCGGAGACTAGCGCGTGCGGAGGCGAACCTCGACGCGACGTCTTATTTAGAGTCCGTGGACTGGCGCGTGCGGAGGCGAACCTCGACGCTACAACTTTCTTTATAGTCCGGAGACTCGCGCGTGCGGAGGCGGACCTCGACGCTACGTCTTATTTAGAGTCCGTGGACTGGCGCGTGCGGAGGCGAACCTCGACGCTACGACTTCCTTTATAGTTCGGAGAGTCGCGCGTGCGGAGGCGGACCTCGACGCTACGTCTTATTTAGAGTCCGTGGACTGGCGCGTGCGGAGGCGAACCTCGACGCTACGACTTTCTTTATAGTCCGGAGACTCGCGCGTGGGGAGGCGGACCTCGACGCTACGTCTTATTTAGAGTCCGTGGACTTTTGTTCTGCTCAGCGTGGACAGACAATGCTCTGGGAACAGCAATCTTTATTGAACTCCCGTTTGCGCGGGCGAGCATCGTATAACAAAGGGTTGGTGGCTCTACGCTCGTCGTCCTACTTCTAGGCGTAGTATCGCCGCAACCTGTCCGCATTCCATGTGTGCCGGAGGGCTTGTCCTTCGAGCGTGGCGAGGCGGTACGCCCCCTTCGGCAATGCCTCCATCACGATGTACGGGCCCTCCCACTTGGACTCCAGCTTGCCAGCGGTCTCCGCCTGGAGCGCCACTCTGAGAACGAGATCCCCAGGCTTGAATCCTCGCGGGCATATAGAGCGGTCCCGAGTACGCATTGTCTGCCGCGCATACTTCTCGACATGGTGGGCTGCATCTGCTCGTAGACCGTCGAGGAGGTCCAAGGACACACGGCGCTCCTCTTCGGGTGCTTGGATGAGGACCCTCCGCGAGCCGGCCTTGATTTCCTCGGGCGTCACTGCTTCGTCGCCGAAAAGGAGCTTGAACGGCGTGAATCCCGTCGGACGCATTACCGTTGTGCGAAGCGACCAAAGAACGCTGTGAAGCTCGCTTGGCCACTTGCCCTTCGGTGACCCGACCAGGCGCTTTTTGATGGCAGCGGAGATGGCGCCATTCACCCGTTCGGCTGCCCCGTTGGACTGGGGATGCCCTACCGAGCTGAATCAGAGGGTGATGCCCATGCTGTCACAATAGTCTTTGAAGAGGGTGGCGTCGAACTGCAGGCCATTGTCAACCGTGAGCTCCCGGGGCACGCCGAAGCGACATATGATGTTTTGCCAGAGGAAGCGCTGTATGGCCGCAGAAGTTACTTTAGCCAGGGCGACCGCTTCCAGCCATCTGGAGAAATACTCCAGCGTGACTACCACGAACCGGGGGTCTCCTGGAGCTCAGGCAAGTGGTCCTACTATGTCGACGCCCCAGCGTGCCAGCGGCCACACCGGAGGAATGGGGTTGAGGCTCGTCAGGGGCCTGCGGATGATGCGCGCCATCCACTGGCACCCTTGACACCGACGGACGAGGTCCTGGGCGTCGGTGATGGCAGTTGGCCAGTAGAAGCCTTGCCTGAACGCCTTGCCGACTAATGACCTCGGTGCCAGGTGGGATCCGCACGCGCCCGCGTGGATCTCTGCAAGGAGCTCCTTTCCCCCCTCAGTCGAGAGGCAGCGCAGGAGCGGTGCGCAAACCCCTCTCTTGTAGAGTATCCCTTCGAACACCTGGAAGGACCTTGCGCGGTGCTGCAAACGCCGAAGCTCGGCGGGGTCCTCCGGCTCGGCGATGCCTTGCAAGAAATTGAAGATGGGCTCTCACCAATCACCTGGCCGGTCAATGTGGTGGACAAGTGCCGCGTCCCGGTTGTCCTGCGCGATGGCCGCCTGCACTAATATCTCGTAAAATGCCCCATCAGGGGGGCAGTTGCTGGCTGGCCGCCTTAGTGAGGGCGTCGGCCTGCTCGTTCTCCGCGCGGGGGATGGCCTTGACGGTGACGCCCAAAAAGTGCATTTCCCTCGCCCTCACAGCCGCGAGGTACTTGGCCAACTCAGGGTCCTTGGCTTGATATGACTTGTCCACATGACCAGCCACCAAGCGCGAGTCGGTGCGGACTAGCACCTGTCTCGCGCCGACTGCCTTGAGCTTCGCCAGGCCAAAGAGCAATGCCTCGTACTCAGCCGTGTTGTTGGTGGCGGGAAAGGCAAGGCGCGCCGAGTATAGCAAACGCTGTCGTTCAGGCGTGGCAATCACCGCACCTACGCCCGCGCCCGCGACGCCGTAAGCTCCGTCAATGGTGAGCGTCCAGACGGGGTCATCGTGCGTCTAGACGGGTTGGGCCGGCGGGGTCCATTCGGCGAGAAAATTCGCAAGGACTTGGGATTTGATTGCCGTTCGTGAAGCATACGTCAAGGAGAAGGGAGCGAGCTCGGCAGCCCATTTGCCGATGTGCCCTGTGGACTCCTTGTTGTGTAACATCTCTGCCAGGGGGAATGCGGAAGGCACTGTGATCGGGTGGGCCAGAAAATAATGCCGAAGTTTCCTGGAGGCCATGACCAGCGCGTAGGTGAGCTTCTCAAGCTCCGTGTATCTTGTCTTGGCACCTTGGAGGGCTTCAGAGATAAGGTATACGGGCCGCTGTATGGCGCCTTCCTCTAAGACGAGGACGGCGCTGACCGCGGTGGCTGACGCGGCCAGATAGAGCAGGAGGGGAGCCTCTGGTGCTGGGGCGACCAGAGTGGGGAGGCTGGCCAGGTGCTCCTTGAGCTCGTTGAAGGCCTTCGCGCAATCTCCGTCCCAACGAAATCTGTCGCACCCGCGGAGTGTCTTGAAAAATGGCAAGCCCCGCTCCGCCGCCCTGGATAGGAAGCGGCTTAGTGCTGCCATGCGGCCCGCCAGCCTCTGGACCTCCCTCGTTGTCTTGGGCGGCTCCATACCCAGGATGGCGTCTACTTTGTCGGGGTTCGCCTGGATGCCCCGTCCGGACACGAGGAAACCTAGGAGTTTGCCCGCCTGCACCCCGAAGACACATTTGTCGGAGTTGAGCTTGATGCCCGCTTTCCGGAGGTTGTCGAAGGTCTCCTGGAGGTCCCGGCCATGCAGAGCAAGCTGTCGGGTTTTGACCACCACGTCATCGACGTAAGCTTCGACGTTCCTCCCGAGCTGGGCGGCCAGGGCAATAGCGACAAGGCGGGTAAAGGTAGCGCCTGCGTTCTTCAAGCCAAAGGGCATTCTGACGAAGCAGAACGTCCTGAGTGGTGTGATGAAGCTGGTCTTCTCCTCGTCGTCTTCGACCATGTATACCTGGTGGTAGCCGGAATAGGCGTCCAGGAAACTCATGAGTTCGCACCCAGCGGTGGCGTCGACCAGCTGATCGATGCGCGGCAAGGGGTAATTGTCCTTTGGGCACGCCTTGTTGAGTGCCATGAAGTCGATGCACATACGCCAGGCCCCGCTGGCCTTTTTGACTAGTACCGGGTTAGCGAGCCACTCTGGATGGTGGACCTCGCGGATGACCCCGGCTCGAAGAAGCTTCGCCACCTCTGTTTTGGCCGCCTGCTGCCGATCCATCGACATACGCCGAAGCCTTTGCTTGACCGGCTTGGCGTCGGAGCGGACCGCCAGGCGATGCTCGATTACTGCTCGGTCTACGCCCTTGATGTCCTCCGGGGACCATGCGAAAATGTCAACATTGTTCTGAAGCACTCGGAGCAGATCCCGTTCGACCCCTGGTGGGAGCCCCTCGCCGATGGACACAAACTGCCCCTCCGCCTGGAGCGGCACCTTCTTGACTCCGCCCTCGGGCCGAGGCTTGGGCGTCCACCTGGGGGCGGAGGGCCCATCGCCGAGCGTGCCGGAGAGGCCATGCACCAGGTGATGCGGAACGCGGCTGCCGACCTCGGCACATCTGGCCAGGTCCTGATCGCCGAAGACGGTGATAACACCCTCTGGGCCCAGGAGCTTCACACACAAAAACGCGTAGTGTGGGATCGCCTCGAAAGAGTTGATGGTGGGTCGCCCCAATATGGCGTTGTAGGGATGTGGGATATCTACGACGTCGAAGATGACATGCTCGGTCCGGATGTTACCCTTGTTGCCCTCCTGACGGAAAGTGACCGGAAGGGACACGTGCCCCAAGGCCTGCAGCGGTTGACCCCCGAAGCCTTGAAGTGGAGCTCCTGGCTGCTCTAGCCGGCTTCGGGGGATCCCCATACAGTCGAGGGCCTCTGCGAACAAGATATTCACGGAGCTTCCCCCGTCGACAAGGACGCGCCTGACGTCACAGCGTGCTATGTGGGCCTGGATGACTAGAGGGTCTTGGTGAGGGTACTCCACACCCCTGGCGTCGTTCAAGTCGAAGGTGATGTTGCGGGGCAGCATCCACAATTGTGGCTGCTCCCCGGGGGCCCTTGAGGAGGAGCCTCCAGTGATGATGCTGACGGTGCGATGCTGCACGCCCTCTGTTGCGGTGGCTCGTGTGGGGCTACCCCTTGGGTGCCCCACGTGGGCTCCGGCGAGGGGCCGGGGAGGCAGAGCCCGAGACCCGGCCGTCACCCTCCGCAGCTCCATTACTGCGGTGCATGCCCTTGTGTAATGATCACCGTAGCCGTGTACCTCGCACCACTTGCCATAGTGTAGGAGCTCCTGTTCTGCGTGGGGTTGGCCGCCGCAACCAAGTTCGCCTTCCGATCCCTAGTCTCCCCTCCATGAGGCGGGGTCGGGTCCTTGGCGGGCGCTCTCGGTGTCGAGGACATGATGGGCCGCCTATGACCTGCGCTGGCGGCGCCGAGGTTTATGCCTGCTCCTTGAAGAGCCTTCCTGTACCCCGGTATCGCTGCCTCGGGGAGGGCCTCCTCGGGGCTCTCGGCTGCGGCCCTGCTTCGAGGAGGGACCACCCGCCCCCACTTCGCGCGGGGGGCGCTCCTCATGGGCGAGGTCGAGGGCGGTAATGCTGCGTCTTCGCGCATACTCGTCCATTTTGTCGAAGAGCCTGGCAACTTTCTTGATTGGCCTCCGCGCGTTGCATTCGGCCGTAGGGCCCGGACGAAGGCCTTGTATGGCTGCATTAACGACGGTGGTTTCATTAACGTCTTTTACTTGGCATCGAATCTTGGCGAAGCGCTTGAAGTAGTCCCGGAGCTTCTCCGAGGGTCTTTGCTTCACAGCAAAGAGTTGGTCCGCATTGACTCGCTCGACATAGTTTCCTTGGAAGTTGTTGTGAAGGCGGTCGCGGAGCTGCTCCCACGCGTAGATGGAGCCCGGCTCTATGGTAAAAAACCAAGAGAGCGCCACTCCTTGCAGCGCGAGGGGGAGTCCCTTCGCCTTCGTGGTGTCGTCTCCGCCCGCAGCCTCGATCGCGGTTTCGTACACGCGCACGAACTCGCGGGGATCTGTGTCGCCTTTGTACGGGTCGATGACGCTAGGGAACTTGAAGTCTTCGGGCCACGCCGCCTGCTACAGCCCAGCCGAAAGCGGGGACTCCGGATCTACGCGCCGCAGCGGCACGCGGCTAGCCGTGGGGGCTTCGCGAGGCTCGGGTGCGATTACTGGCGTGGCCTGCTGGCTCCGAGCCTCTTGCATATCTCGGACAGCTCCGCGAAGGTCCCCTAGTTCCCGTTGGAACGCGTCGAGGGCTGCTAGTAGGGCGCTTTCCACCGCAGGTGCTGTCGGGGCCGCCGGAACACCCAGCGGACGGGTCGATGCAGGGACCATCGCCTCAAGATCTCCAGATCCGCCGGATGCTTCATTGCGGCTACCCCCAGCCGCCTGATCCGCGCTGCCGGCGAGGGTGGCGGGGGCTGTCGTTGCAGTGCCAGCGACGGGGTTGGATGTCGTTGTAGCGGCGCTGGCAAGGTCGGTCGTTGTAGTGCGAGCGTCGACGCCCGCGACCATTACGCCTACGCCGCCGCCAGCTCCTTCGACGGCCGATGCCAAAGCCCAGGTATTCACGCGCCGCTCCGACCCAGCCGTCTTCCTTCCCTTCGCCGCCGCTGATGAAGCTTTTTTCGGTGCCATCCTTCTTCTTCGGTCTTCAGGCTTGTCCTTGTCCTCCCCACGGACGGCGCCAACTGTTGTGGTTACTGACCAAACAGAGAGAGAGATGGTAGTGGAGAGGTGGGAGTGTTCTGCCTCATCCTCCCCCTCATCCTGATATATATATTCACATGGAGTATGCTTTTACAGTTATGCCCTTACATCCGTACATCCCCATTAGGGGCACTTATGTCATTACACATGTTACTCTGGTTCTTATAACCTCCTAACAGGCCTGCTGGGCTTAGGTGGGGGCCACCCCTACGACATTACTAATTAGGCTTTGAATAAATAACCAAGCCATAGTAGTTTGTATACTAGGAAATCTTTAGCTTAAATTTTAATCACTTAAGTATTAGTGAGCTAATACTAAACTATTTCTCTTAAGCACTTAATTGCTCTTATGCATATAAACTTTATATTCTGATGCATATACAAATTTTATTTGATCTTAAATTAATTATCTTAGCTTCCTGAGATTATTTCTTGATTATCTTCCATTGGAAATGGCTAGAGAAAACAAAATAACAAAAGTTGGTAAAAGGGGCAGAGTGCGGATTCGAACCCGAGACATCAGGGGAGAGCGCTAGGCTGCAGGCGCTGGTAACCATCTGGGCGGCCGCTGTCAGAACCCAGAGTAACGACTCCTGGATCCTCTGTGTAAATCGTACTAGTCCAGGATCAGCTAGTAGTACAACAAAGATAAATACCAAGCACAAATGACCAATTATATTAAATAAAGGAGTACGGCCTTATGGCCAAGTCTTACATCAACACCCATCGACAAAATAAATAAAGCAAATAACTACAAAAGCAAACTGATAAATAGAGAAGCCCAAGCCTGCGCACAGGCAAACGACAGTGAGACGCGGCCTACTTGTCTAGATCTTCTAGTAAGGAATCCACCAGACCGCGAGGAAATCCGCTAGACCTTGGGACTTGATCGCCGTTTGGGGAGCATACGTTAAGGAGAAAGGGGCAAGCTCTGCTGCCCATTTGCCAATTCGCCATGTGGACTCCTTATTGTGCAGCATCTCTACCAGGGGGAACGAGGATGGCATCGTTATCGGATGGGCCAGGAAGTAATGCCGGAGCTTTCTTCAGGCCATGACTAGCGCGTAAGCGAGCTTTTCGAGCTCCGTATACCGTGTCTTAGCGCCCTGAAGGGCTTCAGATATGAAGTACACGGGGCGTTGGAGAGCGCCCTCTTCCAGGACAAGGACGGCGCTGACCGCCGTCACCGAGGCGGCGAGGTAGAGTAGGAGGGGAGCCTCTGGTGCTGGGGCAACTAGAGTGGGAAGGCTTGCAAGGTGTTTCTTGAGGTCGTCGAAGGCCCTCGCGCAATCGTCATCCCAATGAAACCCGTCGCAACCGCGGAGAGTCTTGACAAATGGCAAGCCCCGCTCCGCTGCCCTAGACAGGAAGCGACTTAGAGCCGCCATGCGACCGGCCAGCCTCTGGACCTCCCTCATCGTCTTGGGCGGTTCCATGCCAAGGATGGCGTTAACCTTGTCGAGGTTCGCCTGGATGCCTCGTTCGGACACAAGGAAGCCCAAGAGCTTGCCCGCCTGCACGCCGAAAACACACTTGTCCGGGTTGAGCATGATGCCCGCCTTCTGAAGTTGTCTAAGGTTTCCTGGAGATCCCGACCGTGGAAGGCGAGCTGTTTGGTTTTGACTACCACATCGTCGACGTAAGCCTCCACATTCCTCCCTAGCTGGGCAGCTAACGCCAGTGCGACGAGGCGGGTGAAGGTCGCACCCGCGTTCTTCAAGCCGAATGGCATCCTGACGAAGCAGAAGGTCCCAACCGGCGTAATGAAGCTAGTTTTATCCTCGTCGTCTTTGGCCATGTAAATCTGATGGTAGCTAGAGTAGGCGTTCAAGAAGCTCATGAGCTCACACCCCGCGGTGGCGTCGACAAGTTGATCTATGCGTGGCAAAGGGTAGTCATCCTTTGGGCATGCCTTGTTGAGAGCGGTGAAGTCGATGCACATACGCCAGGCGGCGCTGGCTTTCTTGACTAGCACCGGGTTAGCGAGCCAGTCCGGGTGTTGGACCTCGCGAATAACTCCAGCGTGGAGAAGCTTTTCTACCTCCACCTTGGCCGCCTGCTGCCGGTCCATGGACATATGGCGAAGCTTCTGCTTAACTGGCTTAGCGTCAGGGCGGACCGCCAGGTTGTGTTCGATGAGGGCGCGGTCCACACCCTTGATGTCCTCCGGAGACCACGCGAAGACATCGGCGTTACTGCGAAGAACCTAGAGTAAGTCTTGCTCCACCTCCGGAGGGAGGCCTTCGCCGATGGACACGAACTGCCCTTCCGCTTGGAGAGGCATCCTTTTGACCCCACCCTCCGGGTGAGGCTTAGGCGTCCATCCTAGAGCGGATGGCGTGTCCGCCTTGACCTTGTCGGCGAGGACGTGCACCTTGCAGTGCGGACTCCTAGCGCTGGCTTCGACACGCCTAGCGAGGTCCTGGTCACTGAAGATGGTGATGACACCCCGCCAGCCCAGGAGCTTCATACACAAAAAGGCGTGGTGCGGGACCACCTCGAAGGAGTTAATGGCGGGCCAGCCCAGTATGGCATTGTATGAGTGCGGGATGTCCACGATATCAAAGACAATGTCCTCACTTCTGGTGTTGTCGACCTGGCACAAGGAGACTCGGAGACGTACTTGACCCAAGGCCTTCAGTGGTTGGCCTCCGAAACCTTGTAATATATACATTACATATCTAGCGGGACGTCCATTACATATTTTATATATACATTTCTTGTACCTATATACTAATATGACCTTGTAATTTGGAGGTGCTATGAGATTTACTGGTGTTGACATCTTGTCTCCTTATCTAGCATTTGACAAGGTTCGATCTCTAATTAATTTTCTATTTACCTAGGGTCGAATTTGCTATACAAAACTAGGTTCCACTTTCATTATTATCTAAATACACCGTTGAGATTTATTTATCGGCGAGGTATTAATGGCAGGGTATATTTAAATTATGACTTTTCACTTTACACATGTAGTTTATTTTTAATTGGTTACGGCATATCTTTTAATAACTTTGGTTGGGGCTTTTATTAAATCTGGCAAAGGCCATCTTTTGTTATTAATTAGGCTTTGAATAAATAACCAAGCCATAGTAGTTTATTTGATAGATAACTCATCATCAAAGCTCTAATGATCTTACCTTGCACAATTCTGTTACTTTAAATTTATGTTAATTACTTGTATCTCACATAATTATTTCTAAGGTTTATTCAATTGTATACTAGGAAATCTTTAGCTTAAATTTTAATCACTTAAGTATTAGTGAGCTAATACTAAACTATTTCTCTTAAGCACTTAATTGCTCTTATGCATATAAACTTTATATTCTGATGCATATACAAATTTTATTTGATCTTAAATTAATTATCTTAGCTTCCTGAGATTATTTCTTAATTATCTTCCATTGGAAATGGCTCGAGAAAACAAAATAACAAAAGTTGGAAAAAGGGGCAGAGTGTGGATTCGAACCCGAGACTTCAGGGGAGAGCGCTAGGCTGCAGGCGCTGGTAACCATCTGGGCGGCCGCCCACTTGCATTCTGAAGGGGGAAGTATTTTAGATGAGTTGACGGTTATGCAGGGAAAAACAGAGGGGGATCGGTGGCCACGGCTGGGCGGCGTCGCCGGCGAGGGCGCTTGGGGGCGGTGATGACCAAAAAAATGGAACTACGGGGAGGAGAAGATGCCCCTTGGGTAGCGGCTCCGGCCAGAGAGCAACACGGCAGCCGACGGCGGTGGAGAAGTGACCGGCGCAGGGAGGCCATTAATGGCGACGGCGGTCGGAGGGAGGAGGGAGTGAGTTAGGGGAAGCGAGAGCACGAGTGAGTGGTAAGAAGCTCACCAATGGCGGTTACTTGGCCGGGGGAATGGTGAGGCACGCCGGCGACGGGAGCCTTGGGCGGTGTGGGGGAGGCTCTCGTGGAGGGGTCACTCCGGCGAGGGAGGGCGCCAGCTGACCATCGGGGAGGCTTCGGGCCATCGAAAGGTCGCCCTCCGCACGTGGAATTGAAGAACGGTCGCCTGAGGAGGAGGTGGCGCTGACGGCAGAGATTTTGGCTGGCGACAGGGAAGATGACCGCTCCGGCGAACACGGCAGTCCTTGGGGCAATTCACCGCAGTGGAAGGATGAGGGGGTTGAGGCGAGGTAGACGGGGACGCTCTCCCCTTCTTATGTTTGCTGAGCCAACCGAACGGCATGGGGAGCTCCCGACGGCATGGCGCCAGAGCTTGGCACAACGTGCGGCTGCAGGGTGAGACGATGTGCGGCACAGTAAGTGAGGTGCGAATAGTAGCCATGACGTGCGAGGGGGGTGGGGAGCGGTTGGCGCTAGAGGGGCGGGGCCGAGCGACGGTATGGCGAGCTCTGAGAGGAATCGGGGGTGAGGACAAGAAAGGAGCATGGCGCAGAGAAAGGAAAAAGGGGAGGGGGGTGCCGGGTCCACGCGCAGAGAGGGAAAAAGAAAGAGGGAAGGAGAGAAGAGAGGAAAAGGGGGCCCGATGGCAGAAAAATTTGTGCAGGGCAGGGACAGTAAAAGAGGGAGTAAGGGAAAAGGGAGGAAGGCTCCACATGTGATAAAGAGAAAGCAGGGAATGAAGGAAAAGAAAGGAAAGAAGACTTGAGCAAAATTTTAGAAGAACTTTGGATTTTTAATTTAAACTTTAGTTCTCATTAAGATTTGTTAATTTTGAGTTTTGCAAATTTTTGGTTTGAATGCACCAAAATCCAATACTCTTTTATTGTTGATTTTATTTGGTTTGCCCTTGGATGTCGACTTTGATATTACTTTGTCCATCCTTGCATATATATATATATATATATATATATATATATATATTTGAACATCCATCCTTGAGTCTTTGTATACTAATTGGATTTAAAGAAGAAGCTCTTGGTCCAACCATTTAGATATATATTCTATTATTCTTTTGGTTTCATTTATTGATTTGAATTTGAATTCCAGGTTTTTGGTAGTTTGAATTCTTGATCTGTAAAGTCACTCTCTAGTTTCATTATTTACATGGTCTTCATTTGTATTTCAGATTATTCTTGGTTATTAATTTTCACACTGCAAAACTCAAGAGGACTCCAACTAAGTAGAAGAAATTTGAGTGCTAAGAAAATCCAAGAAAATTTTTGAAACTCCACATTCTTGAACATCCAAGTTTCTGGGATGTTACACACAACATAGACGGTTTGTAACTAGAATCGTCTGTGAAGAAAACTATTGCAGACAGCTCGAACTAAAAACCGTCTGTGATAATCACACATCACAAACGGTTCAAGTTACCAACCGTCTGTGATTGGAGAGTTCACAGATGGTTGGTATATACAACCATTTGTGATAGTCCTTCATAGACGGTTTATAGCAGAAACCGTTTGTGATAGTTCATTCTATACCTAAATTTTTTTTGGCTAGCCTTAAGAAATAATGTTACCTATGCCCTTTGAAAACAAGCAATTACAGTGGAAAATACAACAGCACATTCCATTTCCATTAAGATAGAATCCACCATTACAGCATAACAAGATAATGAATCCAACTCTTTAACATGGCAAGAATATATAAGAAGCAGAAATCCTAGCAGACAGTAGAAGCTGGATACAGCACGCCATGTCCTTGATGCCTGCCATCAAGGAAGAGAGGGGAGGGCATCGAATGGCAGCCGGATATCACATGCAATGGAGAGGCAGTGGTGGTGCCACCTTAGTGGTACGATGGTGAGACTGCACAAGACACTCTTACGACACTTACGACACTTACGACAAGAGTGTGTTGTGCAGTCGATCGTGGTGTCACAATGGAGGCGCTAGCTCATGGCGTCTGTGATAATTATGTATCATAGATGGTTCATGATTGGACGTGTCTGTGATACACCATGTTATTAAATACCTGCCCAAACCGCTCTCGATAGACCTGTTTTCATTGTGCTTCTTTGAAGGAGGTGGCTGGCTTTGGAGAGTTTGGTCAAAGCATACCACTTGTAGATCTAGCTTGTAGATTGATTTGTTCTAGGTGATTTGAGGTTAGTATTTGCTTCTAATTATATGCTTTGTAATAAAGAGAGATGATAACTAGGTTTAGATCTTGCTTGGTAGTTTGCTCCAATTTAAGAATGGGTCACTACTCCTAGTTTACTTCAATATATTCTTGCTTGATATATATATTACTTTATGAATAGTACATAGCTAGCTACTATAGATGGAAAATTTATTAAGGTGAATGATAATTATGTGTAAGTATTAGGCTAGCTAGCTATAGTAGCATTAATCTAATTTTACACCAATTTATTACATGCGTATCATTGATAGACTGAAACTGGATGTACGTTAAGAACCATGTGAGTGAAGAGTACATTGATGGCGTGTCTACTTTTAAAAGAGCGGTCGAGTAGGATATGTTGAAGAAGGGGATATAATATATGTACCGTCCATGCATTGATTACGATAATCTGAAAATGTTTGCCAACTCAACACAAATCGAAGCTCACTTGATTTCAAGGGGTTTCAAAAAGGTGTATACATGTTGGACCAGTCACGGTGAAGAGCAGATTATACAAGAAAGTAGTTATAACATCATCGAGGGAGACAATGATATGTCGGTTGTGGATTGTGCATTCGATGAGGATAGGTCGGATGATGACAATTTGGATGAGATGCAACACAACGCAAAAGGGAACTATAGTTAGAGAGAGTTTGATAAATTCGATGGCTTGATAGAGGATTCGGAGAAACCTTTATTCCCGAGCTACAAGCCACAATACACAAGGTTGTCATCCATTTTTGAACTGCTAAAATTGAATGCAAGCAATGGTTGGTCCAACAAGAGTTTCATTGTGTTGTTAGGTCTCCTACTGAACATCTTTCCAGAGGGAAATGTGTTGCCGAGAACCACCTACCAAGACAAGAAGGTTTTTTGTCCATTAAGAATAGAAGTAGAAAGAATACATGCATGTCTAAATGATTGTATCCTCTATTGTAAAGAGTATGCAAACTTACATGTTTGTCCGGTGTGCATAGCATCCCGATACGATATAAGTGTAAGAATTACTCTGATGGCGGCGAGGGCATCGAGGTGAAGCAAGGACCTTCTAGTAAGGTGTTGTAGTATCTGCCTGTAATTCCTTGTTTGAAGCATTTATTTGGAAACCAAAAGAACGCAAAATTACTACATTGGCACTCGGAGGAGCGTAAGAAAGATGGAAATATAAGACACCATGTTGATTTTGCCTAGTGGAGAAACATGGATAAGATGATTGTAGACTTCAGTATGAAACCGAGGAATATAAGGTTTGGGTTGAGTACAAGTGAAATGAATCATTTCGGTAACATGAGCAGCTGACATATCACCTGGCCCGTGAATGCATGCATGTACAACCTTCCTCCTTGATTGTGTGAGAAGTGAAAGTATATTTTGATGTCACTACTTATCGTTGATATTGATGTGTACCTAACATCATTGATAGAAGATCTTGTGACACTGTGGAACGAAGGAATACAGGTATGGGATGCAGACAAACGGGAGAACTTCACTCTGCATGCCATGTTATTTTACATCATCAATGATTTTTCTACCCTTGGTAACTTGTCAAGGTTGAGTATAATAAGAGCCAAAGCCTGTCCGCACTGCTTAGATTATACCGAGAGTGTGTGGTTGAATAACTCACACAAAACTGTGTACATGCATCATCGTAAGTTCCTTCCAAGGTATCACCTATACCGCAAGATGAAGAAATAATTTGATGGATAAAAGGACGACTCAGCACTAATGCCTTTTAGCGGGAAAGAGATCTACGGTATGGTTAAGGATATCGATGTTGTGCTTGGAAAGAAACGTAAGTTGAGGACCCGTAAGAAGAACAAGTGGAAGAAGAGATCAATATTTTGAGACTTTCTTTATTAGGAGCACTTAGAACTTTGCAATTGTATCGACGTCATGCATGTAGAGAAGAATTTATATGATAGCTTGATTAGTCTCTTACTGAACATTCATGACAAAACAAATGATGGCGTGAACACACGATGTGACTTGGTCGATATGAACATCAAGATTGAGTTAGCACTGATAGAGACCAATAAATGCCGAACGTACCTTCCCCTAGCTTACTACACTCTATCTAAGTGTTAGACCATGTGGCTAGGTTTAGGATATTTTGGTGATGAATAATTGACAATGGTTAATTTGTTATGATGAATAATTGGTGATTTTGTTTAGCGGTGTTATGCGAGTTGTGTCGCGTGTATGCAGACTGATGTTGGTCAAGTTGAGACGAACTTGTGCCGGAAGAATGTTCCTTGGTCTTTGCATGTGCAGGTTGAGCATGGAGGCGATCATGGTCGGTGACGAGGTGGACCGGAACTAGGATGGGGAGATCTGAGGTTCAGACGGTCAAGGAGGTCACGAGATGATCGGGCTCATGCTTGGGGCGCATAGAGATCAAAGGTGGATGATACGTGGAGAAGTTACGGGAGGTGCGGTCCTGGAGGCTTCGACACGTGACGCGTTAGAAAAATCGTGAGTGTGAAAAACCGTTGTTAGGAAGGGTTTCGGGTCCCTTGAAAATTAGTGGGAAATTAGTGGGCCAAAAGTCTAGTTGAGGTAAAAGGCCCAGGCCTAGTTGGAGTTGGATTAGGATTTTAAGACCTAGTTGAAGTTGGATTAGGATTTTAAGTAGAGTTTGAAGAGGTGTTTTAGGGGGCTGCATATATATATACATATAGGATATTGAAATGGGACACCATGGTGCCCGGGCACCAAGCCTCTCTGTCGTTAGATTGCTTTTAGATGCGTGCAGGTGCAATATGTTAGGTAAACCTATTAAGATTCATTAATTCGAAAAGGCATCAATTTGGAAAGGAATCAATCATGGATGGAAAGTATTAATCATGGATGGAAAGTTTTAATTATGGATGCAATATGCAGCCGCAGGTTCGGTGTGCATCAAGAAAAAAGGGGAATGCGTTTTTGGAACGGCGCGGTTCGGGTGAAGAAAAGGGCGTGCGGCGGCGTAACACGAGAAGAAACAAGACGGTGCACTGTGCTGATGGATGGATGAACAGTATACGTGTTTCTCAATAAAAGTTTGTGAGTTTTTTATTTCGCATCTATTATCCTTTTTCTTGTTTTTTGATTCCTATAGATTGTCCATGCATTAATTTATGTCTAGGTATTTTTGTTGCTTACATACATGAATTAGTTTTAATTAAAAATTGATTAGAAAATTGAGGAAAAAACGTGCACGTTCGCTGATCGATCGGAAGTTTTCGCGCTACAGTGATTGCTACAGTGCGCTACAGTAAAATCAGGAAAAAATATGTTTTCTTTATTTCTGGTTTTTTAATCAATTAAAAAGCAGAAATTTTAAAAAAGTTTCCGCTGTGTATTGCAATCATTCACCCCCCTCTAATTGCTATCAACGATCCTACAAGTGGTATCAGAGCAGGTTTATTTTTCTAAATGATCTTAACCGGTGATTAGAAAACATGTCGACGGATAGCTATTCCATAAAACCTTGTGTTTTCGATGGTGTTGATTTTCAGTATTGGAAAGCGAAGATGGTGGCATATATTCAAGCTCAAGGCTTTGCAATATGGGAGAAGGTCTACAAGTCTTATCAGGTGCCCGAGAATGATGCTGTGTCAGCACCAAATATAGCACAAGTGGAGGCAAATAGTATGGCAAGGAACCTGATAATTCAAGGACTAGGAAGGAGTGATTTTGATCGTGTTATGTATCTTAAATCTGCATATGAGGTATGGAAAGTACTATGTGATTATCATGAGGGTTCATCTACTATTAAAGAGGTACGTCAAGATATGTACAAAAAGGATTACATGCGTTTTGAGATGAAACCTAGTGAATCAATAGATGATCTCTTTGCTCGCTTTAATAAAATATAATGGTAATATATCAATTGCTTTAGCTTCACAATCTAGCAAGTCTAATTATGATAATTCTTCTACTAGCTATGCTTTGTCTTCTTTGTCTTCACTAACCAATGAACAGCTAGAGCAACTTTCGGAAGATGATTTGGCACTCCTCTCTATACGCTTCACAAGAGCTTTGCAGAATGTGAGATCAAGAAAGAGAAGAAATTTTGGTCCTCAAAGGTGTTATGAGTGTGGTGATCTCAATCATATTCATCCCAAATGTCTAAAGTTTCTAGCAAGTTTTGCAAAGGAAGAGAATGAGAAGAAAGAAGAGATGGAGAAAGAAAAAAAGGAAGAATAAAAAGAAGGGCTATATGAATCGCAAGGTGGTGCATCGTGTTCTTTCGGCTCTTGGACAAATTAATTTGAGTGATGTGGATACAGACAGCGAGGATGATACTCCTAAAGGCAAGAAAGATTTAACTGGGTTGTGTCTAATGGCAAGTAGCAAAAGCTCCACCGACAATGATGATCTTGACAGCGACAACTACAATGAGGTAGAACCTTCTTATGATGATTTAGCTAAAGCTGTTGCTAAACTTGATACTTTACTAGAAAAGAAAGATAAAAAGATTAAAAAATACGATACTTTGATTGAATCTCTAAATTCTGAAATTGCAAGACTTAGAGTTTTAATTCCTGATGATGAATCTTGTGAGTCTTGTCAAATTTTACATTCTGAGTTAGAGAATGCTAGGTCACTTAATGCTTTAAACATGGATCAACTTAGAGATGTAACTACTAAATTTGATGAATTAAGATTAGCACATGACTCTTGTGATGAAAAATTAAAATGTGCTAATGATGAAATTGGAAAGCTCAAGTTTAGTTCTTCTTTATGTTTAGAATCAAGTATTTCAAATGTTCATTCTAAAACTTGTTCTAAATGTGAATTATTAGAAGCTAGACTTAACTCATCTCACGAAACAATTCAACAGATGCTTTATAATGAGATATCTTCTTGTTCTAATGTTCTAAGCTTAACACAGAAATAAAAGCATTGACTAGACAACTTAATGATTTTGCTGTAAAAGAAAGATTGGCTCAGTCTAGTACTAAAAATCTTGTGCATGAACCTGTTAAATGCACAACTTGTCCTACTCTAGCTAAAGAGAATGAGTACCTGAAAGACACTTTAGAGAGATTTTCTTTTGGCAAGAAAATTTTGAATTTGATACTAGAAAAGTCAAAAACAAGTGGGAAAAATCGTGGTCTAGGATTTAATTTTGTTGAGCATGACAAGAGTAATCCTCCTAAGGTTATTAAGTCTCTTGAACTTGGGAAAATTGAAATGAAACTTGAACCAAATCAAACTGTGTTTAAATCTGCTGGCTTTGTGCAAAGTTCATCAAATAATAATGTAGGTGCTAGCTCATCATCTCAAAAGAATTCTGGTTATGTTAAATTTCATTGCACCTATTGTGGAAGAGATGGACACTTGAATGAGCTTTGCTTTAGACGTGCCAAGAAAGAGAGAAAGGAAAGATTGAATGCTTTAAAACAAAAACGTGCAACCTTTTTCATTCCTAGAGCTCATGCAAAATCTAAGTTTTTAGAGAACTTTTATAATAACTTTAAATCTGGTTCGCGTGCTGATTTTGGATGTAATTCAAACAATTCACGTTCTTTTCGGCATTCGACACGTGGAGAAGCTACGGGAGGTGCGGTCCTAGAGGCTTCGACACATGACGCGTTAGAAAAGTCGTGAGTGTGAAAAACCCGTGTAGGAAGGGTTTCGGGTCCCTTGAAACTTAGTGGGCCAAAAGTCTAGTTGAGGTAAAAAGGCCCAGGCCTAGTTGGATTAGGATTTTAAGTACAATTTGAAGTGGTGTTTTAGGGTATATATATATATATGTGTGTGTGTGTGTGTGTGTGTGTGTGTGTGTGCAGCCGCAGGTTGGGTGTGCATCAAGAAAAAAGGAGAACGTGTTTTTGGAACGGCGCGGTTCGGGCGAAGAAAAGGGCGTGCGGCGGCGTAACACGAGAAGAAACTAGACGGCGCACTGTGCTGATGGATGGATGAACAGTAACCGCTACAGTGATTTGCTGCAGTGCGCTACAGTAAAATCAGGAAAAATCTGTTTTGTTTTTTTATTTCTGGTTTTTTAATCAATTAAAAGGCAGAAAATTTAAAATTTTAAAAAAAAGTTTTCGATGTGTATTGCAATCATTCACCCCCCTCTGATTGCTATCAATGATCCTACACTAAGGCTACGAGAATTAAACTGTGCCAGTGCTTTCATGGTGTGAAAATTTTGTTTAGTTACTCCGTTAGCATAAAGAAATTTGTTTCTATGGAAGGTTTGAAATTAATTGGTTTGAAGTATCATGACTATCATGTACTAATGACACAATTACTTCATGTTACAATTAAAAGTATTTTGTCGAACAAGATTCGAGTGACAATCAGCAGCTATGTTATTCCTTTAATGCAATTGCTCAAAAGATCATCGATCCAGATGGACTAGATGCTCTGTATGCCGAGGTGGTGACGACTCTATGTCATTTTGAGATATATTTTTCTCCATCATTTTTCGATATCATAGTCCATCTCATTGTCCACCTTGTCAAAGATATAAATATATGCGGCCCTGTATTTCTATATCATATGTGCACATTCGAGAGGTACATGGCAATTCTCAAATTCTATGTACGGAATCAATCTCGGCCAGAGGGCAGTATCATCGAAGGTTATATAACTGAAGAGGTCATTGAGTTATGTGTCGATTACATGACTTAGGTTGAACCGATAGGTGTGCCTCTATCTTGTCACGAGGGTAGGCTAGAGGGTATTGGAACCATCGGAAGAAAAGCACTAACCCCCCAATCTGGATACATACGCTTAAGCCCATTTTCACGGTCTTGCAACACATGACTAAAGTGTCCTCGTATATTGAAGAGCACAAGGGCATGCTACGCTAAGAGAATCCAGGCCAATTAGAGGTTGGACACAAGACAGCACAACTGTTGGTTCAACACATGGTTGAATGTGTGATTCACTGAGAGGTCGTTGAGTGAAACGCTGCAATGGCTGGACAAGGGGCCAAAATTTACAATTGTAATATGGCAAGAATACGACATAAATAGGTACACATTTTATACACCAAATTAGAATAGATAGAGCATAGTTCAGAAGATCACATGAGCAGTTCAATACCGCTGGCCTAAGCTCTTACTATGGGCTTATAGATAAGATCACATAGAACCATCTATGATGTATTACATATCACAGATGGGTTTTGGTCGCAGCCCTCCTCTGCTGCGCCAATGCCGCTACCCTCTTTTCTTGCCGCATTGTCTTAGGCCAGAGCTGCCATGTCCCATTCCGTCGTAAGCACGCCTGCCAGCTGCTCTTGAATTGTGTGCCATGATGACACTCGCCGAAGCATTGCGCCAACCCCTGGCCGCCTACTCCCCTTCTTCCGCCAATGCCACCACCCAGCCGCACCAGTGCCATCATGGCTTGCTAACGCCACAAAGCGCTTCCCCGCTCCTATAAAGCGCCGTACTGGCTTTGCCTCATCCCCACACTTCTGCCCCACCCCTATCGATCTCAAGGCCACCCGAACCCTCTTCCTTCTCTTCTCTGGCCAAATCGCGGCTTGGGGCGATTCCGGCGACTCGACGCACCATTATCTGATTACTCGAAGCAGGAGTTTCACTTGGAGGTCACGAAGTGATCCCAACCAAGTGTCCCCTTCCTTGCCAGCAAGCTCTCCACTTGCTCCCCTCGCCGCCGCCCCGGGACTCCGTTGTAGGCCTGCTACGGTGCCCCTCCGGTCGGCCCAATCACCACGGTGAGTTTGCCTTACCCTGCTGGTGCTCATGTCCCCTCCTTTTCGTTGCCCCATCCTCTCCGGCGTCGCCGCAGCGTTCAGCTCCTCCTCCGGCCACCGCCCACCACCGTGGCTCACCCGTGACGCCGATGCCACCACCCCTCGCTGGCGAACACCAGCACCGATTAGCTGTCCTGTCCTCCCCTGTTCGGCCATTCCTCTGTGTTTCAACTGTGTATCTCCCTCTCTCTTACGTCTGGTGGCCCCCCTATTATCAAGTGATAATAAGTAACTTGCATAATTAGTAACTAGTGGGAGTTAGTGAGAATTGAGGTGAGAGACTGAGAGAAATTATTTGGCATAAATTCAATTGAGGATATAATGGTAAATAATTTATCAACTAAAAATATCAATCAAAAGTTGAATCCTGAAATTGGAACAAGAGATCAATGCATGGTAAAAAAATAATGATTTAATCTTGATCTATTGCATGGTTTAGCAAAATAATTTATAAGAATTGATTTGAGACAAGGCATTTAATTAATAATCTTTTAAATTGAAGCATAAAGACCACATAAAATATAATTAGTTTAATTAAAAGAATAAACTTTGATATGAAACTTATAATGAATATTTGTGCCAATAGAAAATACGAGAAATTTAATATTCTTTAATTTCATGTCAACCAAGAAATTAGCAAGACAATTCTTGTGAGAATAATTGATACAAGATTAATCCATGTAATAATAGACATTATTTATACATCTTTGAAATCATGAGACCCTTTTTAAATAATGAATATTGATTAAGAAAGATAATTTGATTAATAGATCAATAACATTTCACTACAAATATTGAAGTATAAATTAAAATCCACCTTACCTATAATTTCTCAAAGAAAACAATTGTTATATCATTAATGTGTATCTCAAATCCTTTGTGCCAATTAAAAAGACATCATTGGAATATACCACCTTGTGTACATAACATTAAAGTTAAAGAAAAATTAATTAACCTTCAAGTCTCTTTCAGTTAAAATACAATTTAAAATTCAAGTATATCTTGCACATGAATCGAATGTGCCTCAAAAGTAATTTGTATGCAACTATATTTTTCCTCAAATCCAAACGTCACTAAAAGGTACAAAACATAACGTCATTTCATGCCAAGAACTTCGTTAATTAAATAATCTTAATAAAAAGCAATCTTTAATCATCATCTCTGGATTTATAATCACTAATGGTAATTAATAATTAATCCGCTAGTTGTCTTTGTCTCTCCCTCTCCCCCCTCTTGACAAATATTACCTAGTATCCCAGACAATCTCACACATCTATCTATATATCTACCATGACTCTTCGAACTTTCTTAATAAATGGAAAAACAATAAAAGAAGCTATTAAATTAAAATAATAAAACAATGACTTATTCACTCAAACTCTATTTGAATATATCGAACATCCCTATCCGCTGAACCTTATCACATATCACCAAACTTAATCCTAATAAAATTTAATTAAGTTCTCTTTGGATTTATTTGGATCTTTTACAGTCCTTTGGATTCATTTGGTTGCCGGTCATTTATCACGTAATTAGAAGTTGAAGTCTTGAAAAATCATTAACTCAAGCAAGATCAAGATTCAGATAAAGATGAAGACCAAAAGCTTCAAGATCATTAACTGAGAAGGTTTTAAGTAAGATCAAGACCATGATAATTTAAGCAAGGCAAGCACCCCCTTTGACTATGTTGATTCCAATATTTCAATTATTGTATATTGTTTACAAAATTCATTACTGCATGCGTGTATGTTCTATTAAAATTGCTATACTATGAAAAATAGTAGTTACAACCGTTTGTGTGCATTACACCTCTTTGCAAAATTGATATCCTCACTATTGATGCCCTTAGGATACGATTTAGATAATAGCTAATGCCAAACTGGGTATATTACACTGAGATATGAACTAGATGCTTAGCCATGCAATAGATTTCACTAAGTTTGACCTTTTAGAAAAACTTGTGCATGGATATGAGTGACTTCAAAATGTTGGTCCTGAGGAGAAACTTCTGTTACTTTGGTATCAAATAAAATAAATAATCTAGTTTTCAAACGTGAATGAGTTATATGATAAATTGTCAAATGTAAGGAGAAACCTCCCATGTATATAGGGGAGATTTTCTCCCTGGTCAGTTAAGGACCGAATACTATTACCGCACATCTAAACCACACCATAGAACCACATGTACTATATGGGCTCTGGTTTTATCTTATTAAAGTTGCCTTAGATCTAGCCTTGCATTGTGATAGGCGTAAAAGTAGTAAGGGCATTCTGAATAAAGGGTTGCTCGTAGAGGCTCCCACATAGAGATGGCAACGGGCATAAACCCACTGGGTTTTGCTATCCCAAACCCGTGCCCATCAAAGTTGGACGTGCCCGCTAAAAAACCCATGCCCATGACGGGTGCAAATTTTTGCCCAGACCCATGCCCACTGGGTTAATGGGTACCCATGGGTCACCCGTCGGGTCAGTAATGCGAGCTGCAACAATGGTTAATGGAGAGGAGGAAGAAGTTCACCGGCCATCTTCGTTGGAGCCGGAGGGCAGCGCCATAGCCAAGGGGTCTACTGCTGTGATGTGCGTTGGCTGCGGCGTGGGGGCGGCGGGCTGAACTGGAAGGCGAGGCGACGGCGTGCGGGAAGACGAGCGTGCGGCGAGAGTGACGGGAGCAGGAGCGGGAGCTGTGGGATGGGAGGGCGAGCGTGGAGAGTGCCGGAGACCGAGCACGTAGCGCTAGATGCGCCGCCGCTGTGGCGGCTGTTGAATCGGGGTGGGGACTGGGGAGGAGTGAGTAGTGACCGAGGCGAGTGCTAGCTAGGGTTAGCCGTATGGGTAATGGGGCATTGCCGCATTGGATTTGGGGGCTTGGGGCTAAATGGCTAATGGGCTATGGGTGCAAAACACCTCGAGTGGACAACATCTGCACCCTAGCTCATTTTGGCAAGGATTTGGATTCGATTGGAGTCAGTGTGAAACTTTGCACCACACCGGGTTCCGACCGATACTATAAGCTGCACGCGCGCAAAATCAAGGCTCAAAATGAAACTGGATCCAAAATAGACCGAATGGACATCTGCCATGCCCATGCTCACATCAACATGGTTTTCGGATTGGTCTGAGTCGGTGCGAAACTTTCCTCCACAACAGGTTCCGACGGCATCGTAAACTCCACGCATATGAAATCAAGTCACGAAATGAAACTGAGTACAACACCCCGATTGGACTTCGTATGCATCCTCTGGCACATTACCCATGCTGGTTTAGCCTGGGAGCCTGGGTTTATAACTCCTGTGGATCGGGTTTATATTACCCATGGGTTTACGGGTTTGGGTACTATAGGAACGTACCCGAACCCGCAGACCCGATGGGTTGGGCTTTTTGCCCATTAAGAGACCCATGGGTTAGGAAATTGACTCAGACCCATGCCCTAATAGAGTAAAAACCCACTGGGTATCGGGTTTCGGGGACCAAAGCTTAGCAATACAACGGTGAATGCTCATTTAGAGTACATATGCATCTAAGTGAGGGTCTATCATGCAACTCACTTGGGGTATCCAAGTAAAGGCTTGTCCATTCATCGGGCTGGTGCAAGATTAGGGCAGGTATATGATAATCACTTTTATCACACGCTAAATGAATCATGATGTTACCGATAATATAACTTATTATCTCACATGGGTAAAGATGTACAACCTCTACATAGTATTAAAAACTATTTAAATAGCCTTGCTCATAGTCATGAGCATGCTTGAATGCAACCACAATAGGTATAATTTTTATTTTCAAAACTACTTTACTGAACATAATGGGGTGGCATGTACGTCTAATCGTGTGCTGTGCCTATGGGTGAGATTTGTGCGTTGTTTATAGTCGAGAAAGGCTATGAATGGATTTGATGTGCTGTTATTAAAATTATATAAATGTTATTTCATTACATGTCAAATATTATTTACAATTCCATTGCAAATTACTACTTATTGATATTGCAAATAAATGTTGCTTCATGCTGAAAATAACTTAGCATAGAGCCTCACTCTTTGTGTTATATATATATATATATATATGTATATATATATATATGTATATATATATATATATGTATATATCATATATATATATATACATACATACATATATATATATATATATATACATACATACATATATATATATATACATACATACATATATATATATATATATACATATATATATATATATACATACATATATATATATATATACATACATATATATATATATATATATATACATACATATATATATATATATATATATATATATATATATATATATATATATATATATATATATATATATATATATATATATATATATATATATATATATATATATATATATATTAGAGAGAGAGAGAGAGGGACACGGTAGCGCTATTCTGCACGTGTGTATTCTACGTGTAGTTTGCACTCTAGCAAGTTATCACCGGTTGTTCGAAAAGTTATTGTCGGGTGTGAAGAAAGTTACCATCGGCTATGTACTGTGAGCATTGGCAATAACTTCACTCACTACCGATCGTAACTTAATGCAGAACCGATGATAACATACCACTAGTCTGTTGCCTGTGGGCTATGGTAGCATACCACTAGATGCTTTTGCTTATTTACTTATTTTCCGTTGCACTTTACTCTTGACTCTGATATTTATTTGGCAAGTCGGCCAGATATTCTAAGCTTTATCTCGCATCGCTTTATATATTCACCCATTTGTCATAAATTAAATATATATGATGTGTATAGATGTGATCTTGGTGTTGTGCATATGTGTACTAAGCACTGATCATAGAACTAGTACAGAACACATACGGTGATTTTGGGTGTTCCACGCCCGAGGTCCTCACATGTAGATTTAGTGAGACTTTTCCTCCTATGCTCGTATTTATTGTCTCTTTATCATATATATTTATTCATTACCAACTACACAAATATTCTCTCTTATCCTTCCAAGACAATTAAGGGGTACGTAAGTAATTTTCTCCCGTAACTTTCTCATTTTCACCACTCCTTAATCTTTGTGCAAAAGTGAAAATATATGGCCTATATTTCTCAACGGATGGGGTACTATTTATCACACTGTGATTCCTTTGCAAACTGTTTTATCCATGTGAATACTTAATACATGTCGTAGATGGATGCATGATGCTCATGAAGCTGACAGCCGGCCCAGGCCGAACTTCTGTGGACTACAAGTAGCCTCTCAGATCCTGATGTTTCCTAAACATCACGACAGTTCGTTGGTGTCAGGCATCCAAGTGAAGAGATCCGTATGCATGTCTAGGCATCAGTCTGATGTTTCCGATGGCACCACCGCCTTCAGAGCCACTAGCCCTGCAAATCTGACTACAGTCCTTGCAGCATCGCCACCTCCAGAGCCCTGAGCCCACGCTGACCACTGGAAAATGGAAATCATGCTTGGGTTTGGTGAACTGCAAGAGCGCTAAGAAGAGCACAGATCTCATATGACTAATTTTTATCCCTCATTCGAGCATTCCCAGGCCCCTAGCTCACTGTACTACCGATTCTTCATGCTCTTCCTGAGCTGAGCCACATGGCCTGAACAGCTAGACATCACATATCGATCAGCGGCAGGACCTTGCTGCTCCCGCTGTCCTCTATACACTATTTGAAACATGAATCTAGACGGTACAATTAGTGATGCAGAGTTTTCTCAAAAAACAAAAAGTCATGCAGAGAGAATGATAGGTGATGACTGTTAAGGAGATAGAGTTGTATTAGGAGATAGAGTTTGTATTCTATTCCATATATGCCTTATCTCTATATGGCATATCCTCTTGTACTCTCCTATATATATGACCATTTGGGTCTCATATCAATACACACAATATTCATAACATGTTATCAGAGCTTAGGTTAAAACCCTAACCGATCTACTTCCGCTGTTGCCGCTGCCCCCGGGAGGATCGATCTCCTCTCCCGGGGGCGGCCATCTCGTTGGGCGGCCACCTCTCCAGGCCGCCGTGCTCTCCGGCCGTACGGCACCACCAACGGTACTTTTGAAGATGCCCGCGTTCGCTGGCCACCGCCACCGGATCGTCGCTGGGCCGACGCTGGACTGCCGTCGGATCTCGTCGCGCTTGGATCCCGGCGAGCCGCCGCAGCCGTCCATCTCTTGGACCGCCGCCGCTGCTCACCTCTTCTGGATCTGGCCGCCGCCGTCGTCCACGGCCGTCGTCGCCCGCCGTCGCTTGCACCGGCTCTCACGCTGGTGGATCTTGGGCCGCCGAATCTCCGAGCACCGGCGGTGGTCCCTCTGCTCGGGCTGGCTCTTCTTTGCCCAGATCCGACCGTCTCTGGGCCTCTTCCGGTCCTCTCCACTGCGGCCCCGTCCAGATTCGGCCTCTCCGCCGTCGGATCTGGCCACCCGCCACCGGATCCGGCGAGTAGGCCGCCGCCGTCCTCTTCTTGGACCGCCGCCGCCGCTCGCCTCTTCTGCCAAAACGGTCGCCGCGCGGTGCTGCCTCTCTCTGGTTTTTGTGACCCCGGCCACGCTCTTCCCCTGCTGCCTGGATCCGGCCGCATCCGGGCCGGATCTGGCCGTCTTCGCCGCCGCCGCCTCTGGATCTTGGCTCCCCTAACCGGGCTTCCCGCCGCCGCCAGCGCTTTCTCCAGCGTGGAGGTGTCCATCCGCGTCCGCCTCGGTGACGCCCGAGTGGGCTGACTCTTCGTCGGTCGGCTTTGGCCTCTTTTAAGCTTGTGGGTTTTGAGATAGTGGGGCGTTTTCAACTGTTTTTTTAGTCAGTCTTCATTTATTTTTTTTTTCTGATGAGTCCTTTGTTGCGTCCCTCCAACATCCGTAGTCTCTAATCTTTAGTTCGTCCAAGCCGTGCGAGTCCACAAATTTTATTGTCAGTCATAGAAGTGTGGGAATTTTCTTTTGCATGGCAGCAGCCGCTGCTCTTTTCCTTGAGCCGCTGCAGATCGTAGAAGTCTTTATGATGCCGCCGCTTCTCTTTGAGCCGCCGCCCCGACTTTTTAAGGCCGCCGCGCTTCTTCTGCACCGCGCCTCCGTTGCGCTTTTTTGTGCACTGCCCGCCGCCGTCTCAGGTTTCGATCTGTGCCGTCATGCTTCTATCTATTCCTCTTCGGCTTGATTTGACAGTTTATTGTCAGTCATAGAAGTGTAGGAATTTTCTTTTGCATGGCAGCAGCCGCCGCTCTATTCTCTGAGCCGCGTGCAGATCGTCGAAGTCGTTATGATGCTGCCGCTTCTCTTTAAGCCGCCGCCCCCGAGTTTCTAAAGCCGCCGCATTTTTTTTGCACCGTGCCTCCGTTGCGCTTCTTGTGCACTGCGCCACCGCCGTCCTGGGCTTCGATCTGCGCCGCCATGCTTCTATCTATTCCTCTTCGGCTTGACTTGACAGTTTATTCAAAGGCTGCACGCAACGACGACATCATCAAGACTCGGACTTCGGATTTATCTTGTTTTAGTGTTAACCCTTTTTTCAAATGCAATGCTATTGCATACGCCTTGTATTTGAGGGGGGTGTTAAGGAGATAGAGTTTGTATTCTATTCCATATATGCCTTATCTCTATATGGCATATCCTCTTGTACTCTCCTACATATATGACCATTTGGGTCTCATATCAATACACACAATATTCATAACAATGACAATGTCAAGCTTGGCGTTGGTAGAGAACTCAAGGAGCCCTGGATGTTCTGATCCTCGGAAGGATAAGCATGTGCTGTAAGACATGCCAACTTAGTGCACGGAAAGAAAATAGAAGAGAGAGCAAAGGAGAGTCCATCACGTAGCTGGTTCTGCAGTGGCAACGTACAAATGTTAGGCAGAATGTCTTGTGATATGAAAGGTTTCCAACGTTTAACTGTGAGCAGAATATACAGTAATATTCTGATTGGCATGAATTTTCCTCTGTTATGTACCATGCTCAGTGAATTTTCCATTGGGCCTTAAGCATTCTCTCTCCTAAACTCAGTTTCATGTATAGTTGTTTCTTGCCCTTGTATTGCAGCAACACAATAAAAGCATGCAACTGGCTATCGCCTATCATGCTTATCTGCAAAGCTTGGCAATTCATATAGCTTGCAATACAGGGGGCATGAGTAGACGTCGACAGTAGTTATATTTTCACAAAAGAGATGATGAGATATGTACGTAGCATTCATCAAAAGATAAAAAGATTATGAAACATGTGTATGGCATTAATGAAATGATAGGTAGAAATGAAGTAATTGTAAATTGACATGAATACTTGGTAACATATTTTATAATACTATTTATTGTTTTATTAAGTGCTTGCTGAGTTGTGGAGTTACCCTTGCTTATGTTATCATTTTTAGATAAATGATAAAGGCGGCATGCATTGGGAAAGTAGCTCATAATTAGTTCGTGCACCAGTGTTACTTCACTTACCACATTAGACAATAAACATTTGTTATTAGTGCTTTGGTTTATACAAACTCTTGAAATTGGTTAATAAATTCGTTTAGAACATATAGCTATTAGTATGGTTGCAATTAAATAAAGTATCATTGGTTAATCTCATTAATTGTATTTCATTGATTATTCTCAGTAATTGTATTATCTTTGTTATTATTATTGCTTCAATGAAATGTTAAGATTTGTTTTATTCAGTATCGTCATATTTATGCTTAAGTGAGTATTATGTGAAACCTTGGTTATTGTATAAATGTCAATAGTTCATAAAAGATAGATTAATTTAGGAGAGAATAGAGTTAGTGGTGATATTCTGAATCCATGTATAGACGGGGTGTTACTCCTAGCTCTAGGTACAATGTTAACTCCAACAATTTGTTTTGAGGGTTTGTTGCCACTAGGCTGCAAAAATTTTGCGCGCGTCAATTGGCTTGTCCTGAAATAAGTGCAGTCGTCACTCATTATTTTGGAAGCGTTTGGTTCGGTTTGTCCGATGATTGTTTTCTATATTTTTATGCCGATTAGATAGTGATTATTTTTAAGGCATTCATCTATGTTGCCCTAAGTGTTTGTCCTCGTTGTCTTCGTAATATCCTAAAATTCCAATTATAAATTAATTAGACCAATTAAATACTTAATGCCATTTAGATCTAATTAGCTATTAGAAAGCTAATTATTTATAACCATAAATCCTAATTAGTATGTAATGGCCTAAATGTGTGACAACTAAGACTATAATAATAATAATAATAATAATAATAATAATAATAATAATAATAATAATAATAATAATAATAATAATAATAATAATAATAATAATAATAATAATAATAATAATAATAATAATAATTGATGTGGCACCAAGTAGCACTACAAACTTTTGGTTAGTGCTTGCAGGTCTGTGTATAATGTTCAAGAAGTTTTGAATGCCAATTGTGAGGTTTCTAATGTGCGCAAAATACATGTTTGGAAATCTAATAAAGTCTACTTTCCAATGAATGAAATGGCACTTGTTGGAGCTTCCGACACAAAGTCATGGCAATTTCATTGGATGCTGCACGAGCTGTCTGGAGAGACGCGCAAGACTTGCCAAACATAAAGAGTCCGAGTATTGTAATGCAAGTAAGGGTAAAATCCGACCACACCATGGCTTTCTAAAGGTTGAGAAGGATTCGTTTTTAGGTTCCAAACGGAATTGGAAGACCCTTGAACAAGAAAACAAAACATATAAAGATTTGAATCCGGTTCGGACTCGGTTCCGGATAGCTGGCAAGACCGATAATAAAACGTCCATAACTTTCACAAACGAAGTCCGATTTGGACGTTCTTGGACTCGTTGGAAAGCTATTTCGAATCCCCATACAATGGATAAGGTTCCAGCCATGAAATCCTCATAGTCACATTGCAAATTGAGAGAGAATCCAGTGATAGTAGTTTATATATTTCCTTTTTAGTTCGTATTGGAGTTTACTTCGGCCTTAGGCCAAGTTGTGCGTGAGTTTTAGTCAAGGCCGTGCATTGTGCATCAATATAAGGCCAGAGCATTAGCCCTATTGTAACTTAGGCTATTAATTGAGAAATAGAAACTAGAAAATCACCACGGTTTGGTGACTATTCTTGGTGTGTTCTTGAGATTTCCATCGAGGAATTGCTCTTGGTGTGTTGAATCCAATTGTGGTGTTGGATTCTACTCGCTGAAACTTCGGTTTCTCTACCCTTCGTTCACGTGCTGCGGTGTGCGTGGGAGAAGACTTATCTTGGAGGTGTATGCTATTCTTGGGTTTGCAAGAACCTTAGAACAAGGAGGGCATCCAACAAGGCGTATCGTGAAAGATCAGGGCCGAAACAACGTGGTTCAGCTAGCTTGCTAGGTGGATCCGCATCATCTTGGTATCAGAGCGTGATTGATCATGGTACGAGGTTGCTGAATTTTTCTTAATAGCGGGTTTTCTGAATACTGAAGATGGCGAGGCACGACACAATCATGCCGAGCCAATTAGGGAGGCGCACCAATATGCGGCGTCTTTGCTACCCGAGGTACGAATTGAACTTGAAGCAACACGTGAGTACTTCTTATGTTATCACCGAAAGCTTGAAGGAAAGGTTGATGATTTGGGGGCACGAATTGACGCGTTGACGGAGGTGGTACACAACCAGCCACCACAATTTCAGCATGCTGAACGGGGACCTCAATATCCTGAACAGCGTGCACCATACGAAGATGACGAACACGAGGAGGTTTTTGATGGTGCAACGGGCTTTGCTCCACAACTGCGCAGTGCTCAGGACTACCGTGGTGCTGACCATGGTAGGGACATGCGTGGCAGAAGTGCTGCCCGTGGTGGAGGTATGCGTGATGGTGTTGGGTTTGCTCAGCGTGTTGCCGTGGATGATGGAATTGGGTGGATAAAAATTTCTATCCTATCATTTAATGGTAAATCTGAACCGGAGGAGTACATGGAGTGGGAGATGCGTGTCGAACAAATTTTTTACAGCCATCACTATACTGAGGATAAGAAGATTCGTTTTGCGACAATTGAGTTCACGGATATGCTCTTATTTGGTGGAATCAACTGTGTCGCGTAGGAGCTCGTCCGGATACTTGGGTACAATTGAAGAATATTTTGAGGAGGCGTTTTATCCCAATACACTACACTAGGACCTTGTACAACCGGCTACAACAACTACGCCAAGGTAATTCTAGTGTTGATGAATATTATAAAGAGATGGAGATGTTGATAACCCGTACAGAAACAGAGGAGCATGACGAGGCTACTATGGCACGTTTCTTTAATGGGTTGAATGAGGATGTGCAAGATAGAGTGGAGATGGTCCATTACTACAATATTTAAGACTTGGTACATCAAGCTGAACGTACTGAACAACAATTGAAGCGCAAACAAGCCAAGGGTGGACATGCCAACACTCAAACAAACCCATGGAAGCGTCCATCACAGCAAAGCGATGATGTTGGTTCACACTCCAAGGTGGCGACATCAAGCCGTTCAAATGGGGCTTTTTCAAAGGAGGCAAGCAACAGAGGTAAACAAGCAACTAAAACTGATTCTAGTTTGCCTTCTAATGCTCGTGCTAGAGAAATTGAGTGTTTCAAGTGCAAAGAAAGAGGTCATATAATGCGTGATTGTCCAAATCAACGAAGAGTGCTTCTCACTAAACATGGCTATACTTCAACAAGTTGAAGTAGTGATTCTGAAAGTGAAAAATCCGACAATTCCAAGGAGGATGTTGTCTATTGTGATCTAAAATTGAATGGTGTCAATCTTTTGGTTCGAAAGATGCAAAGTAAAGAAACTGAAACAAAAGGACAGCGGTGGAGTGTTTTCCAAGCGGAGTGCAAGATCAAAGATAAAGCATGCAAGTTGATCATAGATGGTGAAAGTTATACCAATGTGATTAGCAAATATTTGGTGTACGCTTTAGGGCTATGCACGTGGAGGCATCCTCAACCACATCATGTGGAGTGGCTACACAACTCCGGAAGGCTAAAGATAACTCACAAGGTGCGGGTTCCGTTTATTATTGGTGATTATGTTGACAAGGTGGATTGCGACGTAGTTCCAATGGATGCATGTGGGTTATTGTTGGAAAGACCATGGCTATATGATCGCAATGCTACGCATGAGGGCCGGTCCAACACATACACTTTTGTACATAGGGGAAAGAAGCACGTGCTGAAACCAAAATTGGAGGGTGCTATTCATGTTGATGAAGAAATTACAGCCAAGAAGAGGCAAGCTCCCAAGATTACCCCAAAGCCGAGGACGGCTTTGCTTGACAGAGGGGAGGATGATGTGGCACCAAGTAGCACTACAACTTTGGTTAGTGCTTGCAGTTCTGTGCACAATGTTCAAGAAGTTTTGAATGCCAATTGTGATGTTTCTAATGTGCGCAAAATACATGTTTGAAAATCTAATAAAGTCTACTATCCAACGAATGAAATGGCACTTGATTTGGAGCTTCCTACACAAAGTCATGGCAATTTCATTGAATGCTGCACGAGCTGTCCAGAGAGACGCGCAAGACTTGCCAAACATAAAGAGTCCGAGTATTGTAATGCAAGTAAGGGTAAAATCCGACCACACCATGGCTTTCTAAAGATTGAGAAGGATTCCTTTTTAGGTTCCAAATGGAATTAGAAGCCCCTTGAACAAGAAAACAAAACATATAAAGATTTGAATCCGGTTCGGACTCGGTTCCGGACAGCTAGCAAGACCGATAATAAAACGTCCATAACTTTCACAAACGGAGTCCGATTTGGACGTTCTTGGACTCGTTGGAAAGCTATTTCGAATCCCCATACAATGGATAAGGTGCCAGCCATGAAATCTTCATAGTAACGTTGCAAATTGAGAGAGAATCCAGTGATAGTAGTTTAGATATTTCCTTTTTAGTTCGTATTGGAGTTTATTTCAGTCTTAGGCCAAGTTGTGCATGAGTTTTAGTCAAGGCCGTGCATTGTGCACCAATATAAGGCTAGGGCCATAGCCCCATTGTAACTTAGGCTATGAATTGAGAAATAGAAACCAGAAAATCACCATGGTTTAGTGGCCATTGTTGGCGTGTTCTTGAGATTTCCATCGAGGAATTGCTCTTGGTGTGTTAAATCCAATTGTGGTGTTGGATTCTACTCGCTGAAACTTCGGTTTCTCTACCCTTCGTGATATGGGGTCGCCCGATCTTCTCGACGTAGGATCAAGATACTCACGTGGAATTGATGAATCGTAGTGATCCCCCGTTGCCAATGCAAGAGTTAGCACTCTATAATTCGCCCAATCACACGTGTTGAACTTCACGACCACCAGATGAAGTTCTATCGCGCTCCCAATTCCCAGCGGAAAGGTTGAACGATCTTGATTTTTGACTAACTCCCAATTCCTTCAATGTTGGTTCAGCCAACAGAAAGAACAAGTGCATTTTTTTAATCAAAAGTGGTTCCCCTTACAATGGGGGTCTACCCCTCAATATATAGTCTCAGCCCAAGGCTATTCAACACTAAACTTCCCATGTGGTACTATTCACGCGTATTGTAGCACGGTTACTGTTCATGGGCCGTACGGTTACTGTTCATGGGCCTTGTACTGTTCACGGTACTGTTCATGGGCTGAATTCTGTAGCTCATATCCTTGATCTCCATCCATCGCTAACTCTTCAAACCTGAGCACAAGTAAAATATTGTTTCTAGGTAGTATGAAATTCTCATTAAAATTAATGACATATTCATTAAGGAGCAGGTTCACCTGAGATTGTAGTTTCTTGGCTCGTGCTCTTGTTATTGGTCCTGTTATTGAAGTCTCATTACTAGCTTTGGCATTACTATCGATGTCCTCATCATATCCGCATCACTTCGTTCACGTGCTGCGGTGTGCGTGGGAGAAGACTTATCTTGGAGGTGTATGCTGTTAATTCTACTGTCCAGAAGATAACAGATCTGTCCTCTGAGTTAAAAACAAGGATTTAGATAATTTAATTTGGACATTTGGCCAACTAAGAAAATGTAGCAAATTTTGTTTAGGTTATAGAACTGGTATGATTTGCTGTTTTGCGAGATGAGGACTGAGGGTTATGATATTTTTAGTTTTGGGATAGCTAGGGGGATTGTCTAGTAAAGGGTGAAAGTTGTGGGTTTAGGGAGTGTGTAGGAGCGTTGCCATTTATTTGTTACCTTGTAATGCTATGGCTTGTATTGAGAATGACTAATTGCTATAGGAGGAGTAACGTCGGTTGTGTTGTCATCTCCTAATCAAACCGATCGTTGCGACTAGAGAAGCAAGTGCTTAATAGAATGATAGATGATGACTAACAAATGCTCACTATTATTGAATTATTCAGTCATGCAATAATTTTTGTTATCCATTTTGTTTAGTAGGAGATTAATTTGATGCTAGTTGTGATATGTGGTAAAATGATGAAAAATAGCATTCGTTACATAACATGTGCATTATGAGCCAGGACAGTGAAAAAATCAACAACTATGAGTTATGTGACTATTCTAGCGTGCTCTTGAGAAAGACTTATTTCGGTAGGCACTTCCACGGGATGTAGGTAGAGGGTGATATCGACGGGTATGCCCTCCACTATATCGGTATGAACTACAGTGGAGACATGTGCATTGCATTGCATTGCATTAAAACAAATTGAGATAAAATATTGAGACATGTGGATGAGAATTGATGACAGTGAGATGTGAAAATTGAGTTAATGGTAAATAGTCAGAAATTGTTAAAATGATGTGGAATTATTTATTGTTCTTCTTTGTACTTGCTGAGTCGTGGGCTCACCCTTGCTTTGTTGTTGTTTTAAGGTGAATGTTGAAGTCGCATGAATGGATGGATGTAGAACTTGGATTATTGCACACTTGTAGCTCTTCACTCCATCTAGCAAATTATCACTTATGGATATAAATAAATTAGTTGTCTCCATAGAATTGCTTACATAATTCATGAATTCCTTTAGTCTTCATACAACAACAATAAAACCTTTTGTCCCAAACAAATTGGGGTAGGCTAGGAATGAAACCTTTATAATTCATAATATTGCTATTTCATGCTTTACTCAAACTTTTTGATTCATTTTGGTTATTGTTAGTTTATATTAAATTCAGTTTATGGCTTACAGTATTGCTGAAATTTATGTTTCGTATCTTATTGAATGTTTGTCATTGAAATCTAGTTCTTAGTAACACCTGCTTATTGGTTAAAATTGGTAGCAATAGTAGTTGTAGATGATATTTTAGGGCTTTTACTAGGCCAGGTTGTTACAGGCTCCTCATTATTTCTCCAGTCATTTTCTCATGGATGCACATGCTAATTGTCACAATTCACCTCCGTCATTAACAAAACGCAGATATCTCGGGTATAAATATGCCATACCATCACCAAAGAATCCAACAAGGGCATCAACACATGCAACATGCAGCCTTGCACACAAAAATGAGCTCAGATACAACATCCAGCGTGACAGTTACACCAAGCCAAAATGTCCCTACTACAAATAATAATCCTACAACTATATTTGTACTACTTGCCAAATTACTGGACCTTGCATCGCTCTGTTGGAACAAATGGTAGTAACTTTTCGGTGCATAAATTGGCGCGCACGATGTGCGTATGCGCAGATTAGCGCATCCGTATGTGCGTGTGTCTATACATATAATGAATGATGGATAGATATCACATGTCTCTTCATTTACTTAGAGATTAATGCTACTGTTGTTAGAGAGGAAAATGTAGAAGCACTACTCATATATAGATTGTTCAAACACCTTAATTACACTATTTTATTACATAATCTCAAGAATTATGTATCCATTATTGTGTGTATATATTTTTTGTATCATATTGTACCAACTAATTTTTATCCCACATTCGAGCATTCCCAGGCCCCTAGCTCACTGTACTACCGGTTCTTCATGCTCTTCCTGAGCTGAGCCACATGGCCTAAACAGCTAGACATGACAGATTGATCAGCAGCAGGACCTTGCTGCTCCAGTTGTCCTCTATGCACTATTTGAAACACAAATCTAGAAAGTACAATTAGTCATGTAGAGTTTCTAAAAAAAGTCATGCAGAGAGAATGACAGGTGATGACAACTTCACTAAATTCATCGTGCATTTCGACACCGTCTAGGTCGGCGTGAAATGTCTCTCCATAACGGGTTCCGACGGGTACTAGAAACTCCATCCGGACACAATTGAGGCACAAAATGAAACTAAGTGCCAGCACCCCGTTTGCACTTCATATGCACTATAACTCATTTTGTGATGCTTTTCGAATCCGTCCCAGTCATTGTGAATCTTTCCTCCACAACGGGTTTCCACAAGTCCTAGAAACTCCGTGCGGACGAATTCGAGGCACGAACTGAAACTGAGTGTCAAACACCTTGAGTACTTCTTAGTAAGTGTGAAACTTTGAGCCACAACAGCATCCAAAGAGTACTAAAACTCCGTGCGAACGAAAACGAGGCACAAAATGAAACTAGGTATCAACACGCCGAATGGACTTCATATGCGCCCTACCTCATTTCGGAAAGCATTTCGAATCCGTTCGAGTCGACGTGAATGCTTCCTCCACAACGGGTTGCAACGGCATGAGTTAAATCCAGGCGGACGAAATCAAGGCACGAAATAAAACTGAGGACCAACACCCCATTTGTAATTCATACGCTAGGGCGCATGAAGAAAATAAAGGATTTTGGATTTTGAAAATAAAGAAAATAAAGGATTTTGTACCCGTTTCTTATTTTGGCAAGCATTTGGATCTATTCGAGTCGCATGAAATATTCCTTCTCAACGAGGTCCGATGGGAACTAGAAACTCTATGAGGATGAAATCGAGACAAGAAATGAAATTGGGTGTCAAACGCCTTTAATGGACTTCATAAGCGCGCTAGCTCGTTTCGTCATATAAATGGAATTCGTCTAAGTCGGTGTCATACTTTCCTCCACAACGGGTTCCGATGGCATCGGTTAATTTCGTGCCAAACACCATGCATAAACTTCATGTGCGCCCGTGCTCTTTTCGGCATGCATTTCAAATCTATCCGAGTCGGCATGATACGTTGCTTCTCAACGAATTCCGACAGGAAAGGGAAACTCCATGCGGAAGAAACTGAGACAAGAAAACAATCAACTGCCAAACACCTCGAAGGACTTCATATGCGCCCTAGATCATTTCAGCATGCATTTCAAAACCGTGGGATTCGGTGTAAAACTCTCCTCCACACAGCCTCTAACGGGTACCTGAAATTCAACACGGACAAAATCGAGGTACGAAAAAACGGAGTGCCAAACATCTCGAATGTACTTCATTTGCGGCATAGCTAAATTCATCATGCATTTCGAAACCGTCTACGTCGGTGTGAAACGTCCCTCCGTAACGGGTTCCGATGGGTACTAGAAACTCCACGCGGACGCAATCGAGGCACAAGATGAAACTGAGTGCCAACACCCTGTTTGGACTTCATATGCACCATAGCTCACTTTGTTATGCTTTTCGAGTCCGTTCCAGTCGGTGTGAATCTTTCCTCCACAACGGGTTTCACAAGTCCTATAAACTCCGTGCGGACGAATTCGAGGCACGAATTGAAACTGAGTGCCAAACACCCCGAATGGACATCAACTGCGGCCTAGCTCGTGTCGGCATACATTTCCAATCCTTCCGACTTGCTTTCTTTACAACGTGTTCTGACAAGTACTGCAATCTTCGTGCGGGAAAATCGAGGCACGAAACGAAACTCAGTGCCAATACCCCGAATGGAGTTTGTACATGTCCTAGCTAATTTTAGCAAGAATTTTGAATCCATCCGAGTCGGTGTGAGACTTTCCTCCTCAACGGGTTCCCACGGGTACTATAAACAGCATGCGGATGAAATTGAGAAACAAAATGAATGCACGGCAAACACCCTGAATGGATTTCGTATGTTCCCTAACTCACTTTGGCACGCACCTTGAGTCCTTTCGAGTTAGTGTGAAACTTTGAGCCATAACGGGATCCAACAGGTACTAGAAAGTCCGTGCGAACGAAAACGAGGCACGAAATGAAATTGAGTGTCAAACACCCCGAATGGACTTCATATGCGCCCTAGCCCATTTCGAAAAGCATTTTGAATCCGTTCGAGTTGACATGAATGCTTCCTCCACAGCGGGTTGCAACGACATCAGTTAAATCCAGGCAGACGAAATCTAGGCACGAAATGAAACTGAGTGCCAACACCCCGTTTGTACTTCGTATGCACCCGTGCGGATGAAATTGAGGCACAAATTGAAACTGAGTGCAAAACACCCTGAACAGACGTCGTGTGCACCGTTTCTCATTTTGGCATGCATTTTAGATCTATTTGAGTTGTATGAAACATTCCTTCTCAACGAGGTCCGACGGGAACTAGAAACTCCATGCGAATGAAATCGAGACAAGAAATAAAACTCGGTGCCAAACGCCATTAATGGACTTCATGTGCGCCCTAGCTCATTTCGTCACGCATTTGGAATTCATCTAATCTGTGTCATACTTTCTTCAACAGCTGATTCCGATGGCATCAGTTAATTTCGTGCCATACACCATGAATAGACTTCGTGTGCACCCTTTCTCATTTCGGCATGCATTTCGAATCTATCCAAGTCGGCATGATACATTGCTCCTCAACGAGTTCCGACGGGAATGGGAAACTCCATGCGGAAGAAATTGAGACAAGAAAATAATCCAACTGCCAAACACCTCGAAGGACTTCATATGCGCCCAGCTCATTTCAGCATGCATTTCAAAACCATCCGAGTCGGTGTAAAACTCTCGTCCACACAGGCTTGAACGGGAACCCGAAACTCAACGCAGACGAAATCGAGGTATGAAAAAAACTGAGTGCCAAACATCTCGAATGGACTTCATATGCGCCCTAGCTAAATTCATCAAGCATTTCGAAACCGTCTAGCCGGTGTGAAACGTCCCTCTGTAATGGGTTTTGACGGGTACTAGAAACTCCACGCGGACGCAATCGAGGCACAAGATGAAACTGAGTGCCAACACCCCGTTGGACTTCATATGCATCATAGCTCACTTTGTCATGCTTTTCGAATCCGTCCCTGTCGGTGTGAATCTTTCCACCAAACGGGATTCCACGAGTCATAGAAACTCCGTGTGGATGAATTCGAGGCACGAGTTGAAACTGAGTGCCAAACACCCCGAATGGACATCAAATGCGGCCTAGCTCGTTTCGGCAAACATTTGCAATCCTTTTGACTTGCTTTCTATACAACAAGTTCTAACACGTTCTGCAATCTTCGTGCGGAAAAATCGTGGCACAAAACGAAACTTAGTGCCAAATACCCCGAATGGAGTTCTTACATGTCCTAGCTAATTTTAGCAAGAATTTTGAATCCATCTGAGTCGGTGTGAGACTTTACTTCTCAACGGGTTCCCACGGTACTATATAATGCATGCAGATGAAATTGAGGAACGAAACAAAACTAGGCGGCAAACACCTTGAATGGATTTTATATGTGCCCTAACTCTCTTGGGCATGCATCTTGAGCCCTTCTGAGTCAGTGTGAAACTTTGAGCCACAACGGGATCCAAAGGGTACTAGAAACTCCGTGCGAACGAAAATGAGGCACGAAATGAAACTGGGTGTCAAACACGCCGAATGGACTTCATATGCGCCCTAGCTCATTTCAGAAAACATTTCGAATCTGTTCGAGTCGACGTAAATGCTTCGTCAACAACGGGTTGCAACGGCATGAGTTAAATCCAGGCGGACGAAATCAAGGCACAAAATGAAACTAAGTGCCAACACCCCGTTTGTAATTCATATGCACTCGTGCGGACAAAATCGAGGCACAAATTAAAACTGAGTGCCAAACACCCTGAACAGACTTCGTGTGCACCGTTTCTTATTTTGGCATGCATTTTGGATCTATTCGAGTCGCATGAAATATTCCTTCACAATGAGGTCCGACGAGAACTAGAAACCATGCGGATGAAATCGAGACAAGAAATGAAACTCGGTGCCAAACGCCCTTAATGGACTTCATATGCGCCCTAGCTCGTTTCGTCATGCATTTGGAATTCGTTTAAGTCGGTGTCATACTTTCCTCCACAACGGGCTCCGATGGCATCGGTTAATTTCATTGCAAACACCATGCATAGACTTAATGTGCGCCCATGCTCATTTCGGCATGCATTTTGAATCTATCCGAGTCGGCATGATACGTTTCTCCTCAACGAGTTCCGACGGGAACGGGAAACTCCGTGCGGAAGAAATTGAGAAAGAAAACAATCCAGCTGCCAAACACCTCGAAGGACTTCATATGTGCCCTAGCTCATTTCGGCATACATTTTAGAACCGTCCGAGTCGGTGTAAAACTAGAAACTCCACGCGGACGCAATCGAGGCATAAAATGAAAGTGAGTGCCAACACCCTGGTTGGACTTCATATGCACCATAGCACATTTTGTCATGCTTTTCGAATCCATCCCAGTCGATGTGAATCTTTCCTCTACAACGGGTTTCCACGAGTCCTAGAAACTCCGTGTGGACGAATTCGAGGCATGAATTGGAACTGAGTACCAAACACCCCGAATGGGCATCTGAGAGACCATGTGGAGGTGTCCCCATGTTTGTGATGAGTAATTGACTTAGGTTCTGGAAAGTTTGAGTTTGATTTTGTTTGTTCGCACCAAGTCGGTGCTTGGCACAGTCTATTTCGGTCGGACTTGGTCGAACGCGGTCGGGTGTGCTTAGGACAGTTGTTCTTTTTCTCGATCGGTCGTTCAGGCTTTTTGTGTATGAGTATGCTTTACTATTGATAGGAACGGGGTCCCGATCTTCCAACAGGTTCTGGATATGTTTGATTTGGTGGAGGCGCGACACAAATCGATCCGGCTTCCGAACGACACGTTCTGAACCCCGCAATCGCAGCACCACGTCTCCTCAGGTTATCAACCGTGCGCAACCGGTTGACCTCGCCAAGAAGGCTAATCCTTGCCTGCGAATCGAAGAACACAAGCGAGAACAAGGAAGAACACAACTGAATTGCAGATGTATTGATTTAGCACTCGAAAGTTGGGGTCTCACAAACCGATGAACGGCGATACTGTTCAAAGATAGAATTAATCTAAGCAAAACCCAACCCTAATGGTGGGGGTGGCGGCTGGATATAGAGGATTGAGGGGCGTGCAAAACCCCTGGACGCGCCCTAATGGGCTCCAACACGATACAAGGCCGATCGGCCCAAAAGATGGTGGCGCAGCACCCTGACAGATTCTGAACGCCCACTTGTTTCGACGATTCCCGTTGACTCAAAAGGAATTTTGACATGGGATCAGAGCCATTGGAAAGGTCTCCTTCTCAGCTTTCCATCCATATGTAGAACGTCCAAAACGGAGTTCGGATGCGATCTGGGCGTCCGTTTTAGTGCGGCCTGGTACTGGACTCCGAATTTTATTCGAAGTCGGCTTGAGTTGGGCTTCCAACATGATTCGACCGCCCTTGCTAGACTTGTGCACCTCGTAGTCCTTCTCCAAGTACTTCCAGGTCCTCTCCATGGTTCCTAATCATAATTAAATCATTAGGTAGCAATCGATTCTCAAATGAACAAAAAGAAGTACTTAGGAACGAGCTCACCTGTAAATTCAATTGTCGGGCGCGAGCTCTAGTGATTGGTCCTTGAATGTCAAGTGGAGGAGTGTTGTGTGTATCCGAAGAAGTGATGTCCTCATCATCCTCCCCCTCTTGAAGCGGAGTTGTCCTCAACTCAGCCTCATCTTCTTCTCCCAAGTATGGCTTCAAATCTGAAATGTTAAAGGTGGGACTAACCCCGAACTCGGGAGGCAATTCAAGTTTATATGCATTATCATTTATCTTCTCAACTATCTTAAAAGGACCAGCAGCTCTAGGCATCAATTTTGACTTTCTTAACTCAGGAAATGTAACCTTTCTCAAGTGCAACCAAACAAAATCACCCGGTTCAAGTTTAACTTCCTTTCTACCTTTACTACCAGTAATCCTATATTTTTCATTCATCTTTTCAATGTTTGCCTTAGTAGTCTCATGCATTTTGACAATAAAATCAGCACGCTCCTTAGCATCATTATGAACTCTCTCACTAGTAGGCAACGGTAAAATATCAATAGGGGCACGTGGATTGAATCCATACACTACCTGAAAAAGACTTACCTTGGTGGTGGAGTGTTCCGCTCGATTATATGCGAACTCAACATGCGGCAAACACTCTTCCCACAGCTTCAAATTATTCTTCAAAACAGCTCTCAACATGGTAGACAATGTGCGGTTCACCACCTCAGTTTGGCCATCAGTTTGTGGGTGACATGTTGTAGAGAATAACAACTTTGTACCCAACTTGTTCCATAGAGTACGCCAAAAGTGACTCAAGAACTTGGCATCACGATCTGAAACAATACTAGAAGGCATACCATGCAAACGAACTATCTCTTTGAAAAAGAGGTCAGCAATATGAACGGCATCATCGGTTTTATGACATGGTATAAAATGAGCCATCTTAGAAAAGCGATCCACAACAACAAAAATGCTATCCCTCCCCCTCTTAGTCCTAGGCAATCTTAAAACAAAGTCCATAGAAATATCTGCCCACAGAATAGAAGGAACAGGAAGAGGCATATATAAACCATGTGGATTCAAGCGAGACTTAGCTTTTTGACATGTAGTGCAGCGAGCCACAAACCGCTCAACATCTCGCCTCATCTTTGGCCAAAAGAAGTGTGTGGCCAGAACGTCCTCCGTCTTCTTAGCACCAAAATGTCCCATCAAACCGCCTCCATGCGCCTCCTGCAACAACAAAAGACGAACAGATCCAACTGGAATGCATAGGCGGTTAGCTCTAAACAAAAACCCATCATTGATCACGAATTTATTCCATGCTTGTCCCTCTTTACAATGTAGCAACACATCCTTAAATTCAGCATCAAAAGCATATTGTGCTTTAATAGGTTCAAGACCAAAAATGCGACAATCAAGTTGAGACAACATGGTATAGCGTCGAGACAAAGCATCAGCAATCACATTATCCTTCCCTTTCTTGTGTTTAATGACATAAGGAAAAGATTCAATAAATTCAACCCACTTAGCATGTCTACGATTCAAATTGGTTTGACTACGAATATGCTTAAGTGATTCATGATCGGAATGAATGACAAATTCTTTAGGCCATAAATAGTGTTGCCACGTCTCTAAAGAACGAACAAGAGCATACAATTCTTTATCATACGTGGAATAATTAAGAGCAGGACCATTCAATTTTTCACTAAAGTAGGCAACAGGTTTGCCTCCCTGCATCAGAACACCACCAATACCAATTCCGCTAGCATCACATTCCAGCTCAAAAGTCTTACCAAAATCCGAAAGTTGGAGCAATGGTGCGTGTGTAAGCTTGTCCTTCAAAAGATTAAAGGACTCCTCTTGTGATGGCCCCCAATGGAACACGACGCCCTTCTTTGTCAACTCAATCAATGGTGTCGTAATGGTGCTGAATTCCTTGACAAAGCGGCGATAAAATCCTGCAAGGCCAAGAAAACTCCGCACTTGGGAGACCGTCGTGGGTGTGGGCCAACTCCATATCGCCTCCACCTTGGCTCTATCAACCTCAATTCCCTGTGGAGTCACAACATAGCCAAACAAAGAGACTCGATCCGTGCAAAAGGTGCACTTCCCAAGGTTACCAAACAAACGTGCATCCCTCAAAGCATTAAAAACAGCACATAAGTGATTCAAATGTTCATCCATGGACTTGCTATAAATCAAGATATCATCATCAAAGTAAACAAACACAAATTTGCCAATGAAAGGACGTAAAACCTCGTTCATTAATCTCATGAAAGTGTTAGGTGCATTAGTTAAACCAAAATGCATGACTAACCACTAATACAAGCCGAACTTAGTTTTAAAAGCAGTTTTCCATTCATCGCCAAGTTTCATTTTTATTTGGTGGTATCCACTACGCAAGTCAATCTTTCTGAAAATTATAGCACCACACAACTCATCAAGCATGTCGTCTAGCCTAGAAATAGGATGACGATACCTTATAGTAATGTTGTTAATGGCTCTACAATCTACACACATACGCCAAGAACCATCTTTTTTGGGAACCAAAAGAACAGGAACAGCACAAGGACTAAGGCTCTCACGTACGTACCCACGGTCCAAAAGGTCTTGGACTTGTCGCTAAATCTCCTTAGTCTCTTCGGGATTGGTCCTGTACGCTACACGGTTTGGCAAACTCGCTCCAGGGATCAAGTCAATCTGGTGCTCAATCCCTCTAATGGGTGGAAGTCCTGGAGGTATCTCATCAGGGAAAACATCTCTAAACTCCTGCAAAAGGTTAGTGACAGCAGCAGGCAAAGTGCAAGGCATATTATCAAGAGAAAATAAAGCATCTTTGCACACAAAAGCATAGCATGTATCATTAACATCATCAATTTCAGCAAGGTCTGATTTTGTGGCAAGCATAACAGAATTTTTCAAATGGAGTACTTGTTGTTTTTCAGATATTTCATGTTCCTTTGTATCATTAGGAGTAGCAGCTCTCTCCCTATCGGTCTCTATAATTTCAGCTGGGGTCAAAGGCAGTAAGCAACTTTCTTTCCCTTATGCATAAAAGTGTATTTGTTACTACTACCATGGTGTAAAGCATCATTATCAAATTCCCAAGGTCGACCCAATAAAAGAGAGCATGCTTGCATGGGAACCACATCACAATCAACATGATCAGCATAACCACCAATGGAAAAATGGACTCGGCATGTTTGTGTTACCTTAGCTTTTCCAGAGTCATTTAACCACTGAATATAGTATGGATGTGGATGCGGTCGCGTGGTCAAGCCAAGCTTCTTGACCATATCAGAACTCACCAAGTTGTTGCAGCTTCCTCCATCAATGATGACACGTGCGCGCCGGTTCTTGATTGCGAAGAAAGTCTGAAACAAATTATGGCGTTGAAGCTTATCGGTTTGTTGTACCTGTGTGCTGAGGACTCGCTGCACAATGATGCTCCGTAGCGTAGCTGTGGACGCCCCACCAAGGACCAGGTTGTCATCACCACCGCCATTGTCGTCCGAGGCAGCAGCAACATAATCATCCTCCTCGACATCCGAAGTGCTGATGTAGCCTCCATCTTCTGTGGCGATGTATGCCCGTTGGCTAGGGCAATTCTTCTGCACATGACCAAGCCCATGGCAGCGGTGGCACTGAATGTTGGAGGAGCGGTCCGTTGAAGCCACGGAAGAAGAACTCTTGGCTGGAACCTGCAAAGAATTTTTTGCAGAATCTGCAAAGCGTGTCGTGGAGGGTGGCTTCGGTGGCGCTACTGCAGGTGGTGGAGGAGAACGAAAACTCGAAGAAGACTTGGGCAGTCCGGTCGATGTAGGCGTTCGCGGCGTGTAGAATGGTCGTCCGGTGCTTGCCTTCGCTGATTCCTTGCGTCCATGCAATTCTTTTTCTGCAAGCATAGCAAGCTGGAACAACTGGTTGACAGTAGTAAACTCTTTATAATCAACAATGTCCTGAATTTCACGCCGTAACCCCCCGTAGAAACGACAAATCTTATCCTCCGTTTCCTCAACAACCCCACAACGCACCATACCCTTTTGAAGCTCAGCATAATAGTCCTGAACAGAACTATCACCTTGTTCGAAGCGTTGCAATTTTTTTTCTCAAATCACGTTTATATGAGGGAGGAACAAAACAATTACGCATAGCTTCTTTTAACCGCTCCCATGTATCAGGTTGTACACGCATGGTACCCAGTTCATTCCACCAGATAATAGCAAAGTCCTTAAACTCACTAGTAGCTTGTCTAACTCTATGTTGTTCAGGAACCAAGTGAGAATTAAATTTCTGCTCTACCATCATCTCCCAATCAAGATATATTTCAGCATCATAAAGACCAGAAAAAGATGGAATGGTAAACTTGACTTTAGCAAAAGGGTCGTCGTAACCATGACGGTGCTGGTTATTACCTTCCATACCACGTCGGTTTTGCTGAAGACGCTGACGTAGTCGTGCATCTTGTGTCGCCCGCTGATCAATGTTGCCATCCGCATCATACACTGTGTCCTCATCGTGATGATGGCCGTCATTGACAGGTGGCAGGCGTGCCTCCAATGTGTCCATCCGACCAGTGAGGTCAGCCATCCGCCGCTCCACCCGCTCAATGCCTTCCGTGGTGTTCAACTGGGCAATGGCGGCGACGATGGTGTCCAGTCTTGCGTTGAGGGAAGCATTTTGTTTGTCGAGCGCAGCTTGTAGCTGGCCGCGACTAACACACTCGTTGAAATCGCCCGGTGTCCCGTCTCCTTCATCTCCTGCCATGGTTAGTGGAAACACAGGGAAAACAAAAGGATTATCCCTATCAACTACAAATGAAGGGCAGTGGGAACTCGCAAAGGAAGTGGCTTACCAAGCTCTTACAAGTGTTCTTACCAAAGCAGCAGGTGGTACAACCGGTGGCTGGTTCGTGAAACCATGTCGAGCATAGGTACGATTGCAAGGGTCAAAACGGTGCTATCCAGAAGTAGATATATGGAGCTTGGCAGGCCAAATATGTCAGTGGAACACAAATCAATAACAAATAGTAATGCTGAATAAATGTCCAAAGCACTGGTCCTAGTTGCTGGTCTAAATGTGTCCTATATCAGGGTTAAGATATGATGAACAAGGAGTCAAGACCAGAATAGTAAGGCAAAGACAGCAACAAAGATGGCAGGCACTGAGAGACTTAATGCAGCATAAGCACAAAACAAATGAATTTCTGTCACCTAAAACTGTGCTCTGTCACGTTTTTTTGCCACGGATAGCACTCTCTCTCCTCAGGACTATAGCCGAAATTTTTCTTTTTTTGTCTTTTTTATTTTATTTTTTCACAGAGCAGAGCACAGAAACAGGAACCACACAAAGTTTCACCTCAATCTGATGTAAGGTGTGGCCTACAGAAAATAATGAATGTGCTGTAAATTCAGTGATTCAATTTCGGAGCTCGAGTACTGCACTTTCCAGGCCGAATTTGGGGAAAATAAAATCGCCGAACCCAACAAAGTGGGGAGTTTCGGATGCAAAATTTAATTTCACCCAATTTCAAAAAAAAACGCCTGATTTCGAGTTCGTATGCGAAAGTTATGGCCGTTTGAAGGAGGGGCTCCAAGTTATGGTTTCTGTGGAGGCCGAAACGAAATCGGGTGGAGGAAATCGGTGGAATTTGGGGGCGGAAGCTCAGGGAAAAGTGGGGGATGGTGCTGGGAGATCACAAGATGCGATGGATGTCGCAAACAGAGGGTGGGATATGGGTGGGAAAACAAAATTGATGGCTAGAGCTGCTGGTCCTTTTAAGATAGTTGAGAAGATAAATGATAATGCATATAAACTTGAATTGCCTCCCGAGTTCGGGGTTAGTCCCACCTTTAACATTTCAGATTTGAAGCCATACTTGTTGGAAGATCGGGACACCGTTCCTATCAAGTGGTATCAGAGCCATTGGAAAGGTCTCCTTTTCAGCTTTCCATCCATATGTAGAACGTCCAAAACGGAGTCCGGATGCGATCTGGGCGTCCGTTTTAGTGCGGCCTGGTCCTGGACTCCGAATTGGATTCGAAGTCGGCTTGAGTTGGGCTTCCAACATGATTCGACCGCCCTTGCTGGACTTGTGCACCTCGTAGTCCTTCTCCAAGTACTTCCAGGTCCTCTCCATGGTTCCTAATCATAATTAAATCATTAGGTAGCAATCGATTCTCAAATGAACAAAAAGAAGTACTTAGGAACGAGCTCACCTGTAAATTCAATTGTCGGGCGCGAGCTCTAGTGATTGGTCCTTGAATGTCAAGTGGAGGAGTGTTGTGTGTATCCGAAGAAGTGATGTTCTCATCAACTATTACTAATGATGTTTATGCTGTTTCGTGCGTGCTATGTGACGGCGCTATGGTCGTATGTGTTGGAGGCGTGGTCACACCATCCTCCCCTTCTTGATAGAAAACCGTCCTCGGTTTTAGCATATGTGTAGCCTCACGTATGGAATGATCTTCATCATAATAACAAACGCAACAAACTCTCATTATGTAATATCATAAGTTCTTTATCAAACAATGTAAAACCTCTTTGAAATGTGCTCACCTAATAATTTAAGTGATGCGTAGGAACTCTTGTATTTGGAACAACAAGTATAGCACATATGGTTGTATCCATAGGGTATATGTTCTTATCATCCTCACCTTCTTGCAAACAAAGCCGTCCTCGGCTTTTGATAAGCTGAAAGTATGTTAACAAAGAAGCCAAGGTGTATGTATGGTATATATATATATGTGTCATCCATTTTAATAATTTTTTGTTGTTGCACAATTAATGTTACAAAACAGTACCAATCATAAAAGCTCATTATATTATTAACCCAAGAGTAATCATATATGTTAATGAGCAAATCAACATTTCTCACACAGCAATTATTGCAACTAGTTTTGTAAATGTAAATGAAGCATTTATGCAATTCAAATATCTGAAGTTGTAAACTTGTAGTGGTGGCACATATGGGCAAAGCTACAACTTTTGGAATGAAGCGAAGTTCATCCATATAATCATATCTCAATCGAATAATAGTAAATTCATCTAGCAATAAGGGTGAAGAGATTTGTATCTTCTGCCATACTTCATCATCTTTATTCAAATTGTCCATACTAGATGGTGCAAAAAGGATGAACACATAGGCATTGGATGAATACTAAATTTTACTTCTCTCTCACAATGAACATGATTCAGCATACAAGAATTGTTGTCCCAAACAGCAAGTTTCAATTCATCCATGTGATCGCAAGTTATGCATATTCGATATACAAGAAATTGATTTTCTACACCATAATCTTCAATCAAATTAAACTTATACCCAGGGGTGTAGGCACTAAACAAGAATTTCGAACATGCAAGTTCAGAAACTGTTGGACCGAAATGGCGACAGAGGGGGGTGAATGTCGACTTTAAAAATTTACCCCCAAAAAGTACTCGCTAATGAATCTCCTCTCCAATAGACATGAAAGACTATGAAGAAGAGTTCATAAGCTCAAGGGATCTAGGCTATCAGAGAGAACAAGGGCACCGAAAGAAAATAGCAGGAAGAAGCATTGAACAAAGAACACAGGGCTACTGGGGGCGGTCAGACCGTAGGTGACTGGGCGGTCTGACCGCTACCTCTGCGCCGGTCTGAGCGCTTGGATGTTGCCGGTCTGACCGGTGCTTATCGGCCGGTCTGACCGCCAAGTAAAGCCCGGTCAGACCGGACCCCCCAAAAATTTCAGACCGACAGACTGAAACTCACTGCACAGAAAGACTTGGAAATCGAGATTTCGACCAAAAGAAAGACTTGCAGATATATTCCCTTTGCCAAAAGAGAATACACCTATTCTAAATACCATCAAGCACCTTTGGTACAAAGGATTTCATCATTTGAGCAATAATTTGAAATTTTGCCCAAAATCTGAAAAACTACCGAGTGCAGCATAAAAATACGAATTCCTCCCCAATCTTTGATCCTTTGACCATGAAACTTTGAGGATAGCTACTTACTAGCTTCTGGACTTCTCATGATATGGCAGGGGCTGATCCCAATCTTTCGATGAGAGGAGGGGTAACTTCGATTTGGGGGTGGAATCGACGTTGGCTGTCCGACTACAACAATCACAGGATGCTGCGCCTTAGCAACAGGTACACCGATTCCGACGTTGGCTGTTCTTGCCGTGCCAAGAACACCCTTGAACCTACTAGCAATCGAGAACAAGCAAGAACAAGATGAACAAGCAAATAAACTCACGGATCTGAACCAAATGAAACCTGAATCACGAGTTGGGGTCTTGAATCAAGCAAATCGGGTGGTCTAGTCGACACACGCGTTCACTAGGAAGTAGCAGTAGCTAAACTTGCATCTAAACAAAACCCAAGTTCATCCCGGCGGCTGCTACATGTATTTATACATGGGCAACAGCAAGGAGGCGTGGGAGGGTGTAAACCCTAAGCTAGAATGGGCCCCTAGTGGGCTGCACGAGATACAAGGCTTTCAGCCCAGACTGGAAGGCCGAACGTCTCTTTGTCAATTCTGCTCAGCTCCGGTGGAATTTCGTCATGAGGTTGGATCCATCTGAAAGTAGACTTCAAGATCTTTCCAATGAGTACTCATATTCCTCAAACAACATCCGGAGTTGAGAAATATTGCCACGTCAATTTGATGTTGCCTGGCTGTACGAACTTGAAGTCTGAACTTGATGTCCGATCTTGTGCTTCCTTGTTGTGTGATCTTGATGCCCAAACTGATTGGTTGATCCATTAGCCTCCTCTCCATCATTCCTAATAATAATAAAATCATCACAATGATTTAGTAGCATCCAATTCTGAGATGAGGGTTTATGGACAGTAAGGAACGAGTTTACCTGATAATTTAGCTCTCGTGCACGGGCTCTTGTCATTGGTCCTTGCTGCGTAGTAGGCGTGGTTGTATCGTTGGAAGGGATGTCCTCATCATCTCACGCCAAGTTTCATGCCATCTTGAGAAGGGAATCAAGATCCATCTCAAACCCTAGGAAATAAAATGAAGAACAGAGAAGCCCAAAAGGCTAAATATGAGATTAAATACGATTTGCTCTTGGGAAAAATGATCAAATGATCTCGAGGCATCATCCCAACATAGAGCAACCCATTTTGGCCCTTCTCAGGGAGGAACAACAAGAGAATGCAAAAACTCAAAAATCACCAAAAGAGGGGAAACGAAGAACAGACTGGCAAGCACGAGAGAAACTTCAGAGATTTCATTCATGGGAACAAAGGATTACAGAGGAGTCCCGATACGCATGGACATTAGAACAAGGACGATTACGTGCTCATCAATCCAACCTCTCCCTCTCCCAAACACAAGAACACACACACTACATGCTTGTAGAGGAGATGCACACACAGAGCACTACAGGAGACACCCTCTGTCTCCTTCACCCACTCTCAACAACTAAAGTCCTAAAGCCAAAACAACCCTCTAAAGCTCATTTTGATTAAAGCAAACCCTAGCAACCCTTGGAGTGCATAAGATCCATAAGGAGACACCCCCTCCTTATATAGGCCTAGGCTAACGGGTCTCCAACCCGTTACGCCTACCAACTCGAACGGAAGCCGCTTCCACATATGCAGCTTTGCGTTTTTACCAAAACGCCCCTCTTGCACCTTCTGGGAAGCTTCCGCGTTCCTTGTCATCCAAGCCTCGCAACGACCTCGAGTCTCCGCCGTCTTCGACACATCTCGACCGTTCTGACCTTAGCGCCACCTACGCCTAGTCCGGTCACCCCGTGTCTCGCCACGACTCAACCTCGACGTCCTGCAGCCAACACAGACAAGAAACACATCAAATAGCACCGCTCGACACATGAAAGCATAAAAGCATCATACTTACCCATGATGAAATCCAAACCTGTCGAATCAAAGAATATGCATCCTAATCCCATACGACCAAGTTTGACCAAGTCCGACCGAGCCCGATTGCACCACGCAACGTCAAGGTCCGAACCATCCAAATCAAACTCGACTTTCCTAAACCGATGTCAATTACTCATCATACACATAAGATGACCTCCACATGGTCTCTCAATCTCCCCCTTGATGAGTATATTGACAAACCTAGAAAAAGCGCAAAATTGAGTTTGAAATGCAAGAAAGAAGTCAAACATGATCCAAAAGAAAGAGCAAACAATGAGCCTCATGACCATGTCGACAAAGGAACACTAGAGCTACTCAAGAAAGAGCAAATTTTTCTCCAAAGCTCTAGAAAGCTCCCAAATGGCTTTTTCTCCGCTATTCTCCCCCTTTTGGCAATAAACACGTCAAGGATGCAAAAGAGAGAATAAGTCATGAGAAAGGATGGAATGGTTGAAATTTATTCAATCTAAGCAGTTAGAGCCATGAAGATTATCCAAAATGACTATATGAGAATTACATCAAGCCATAACACATAAACATGCTATTTAGATCATGACAAGATATATATAAGTCAGCTAAACCAATGAAGTCACAATCTGAAATTTTAATGCAAATTCTTAGCATGTCAAATCATCCATGATCATAGTCTAGCTAGAGGTATTCAAGGATGATGCAAACCATGTCAATAAGCTAAGCAGAACCAAGAAGCTAGTATTGAGTCAATATAGAGTGCTACAAGTTCTAGAATGGGACATTTGTTGAAGTAATTGTAAATTTTAGCAAATTGAGCAGAAGTGATATAATTTTACTTTAGAGATCACATGATTGTTTCCAACCAGATTTTTGTTTTTATCATGTGCTAGATCTCAAGCCTTATGCGACCACTCCAAGCAAGAAGCTTAAGAAGATGGTCTAGGTCATCCAAAACTCCCCCTGAGTTCATGCCAAGTGCAATGGCAAGCAGTCTCATGAGAAAGAATTGGTGAGATCAGTTTTTTTCGCACAAAAGAGATCTTTTTGCCTACTTAAATGATAGTACTAACTCATGCTTCATCAAGAAATTAGCATAGCTCAATCTAAAGCTCAATATAGACTCAAGACTCAACTCAGCCTATTTGACATGGCTTGAATCATAAAAGGATAACTAAAGAAAGACTAGTCTCGAGAACTAACATGACAAGTTTTAATTCAAGTTGAGCAATTTTAATTAACTCATCATGGCAAAAACTAGTCTACACATATGAAGTCATGATCAATCTAGCAAATAAGCACAAGTCATGGCAAGGTGTAATACATTGTAATCATGTCATGAAAGGATAATAATCAAGGCTCCATGCGGTTATATTACAATGCAGAATGCTGAAATGCAAGAAAGTCCAGTTCCCCCTCAACATGTGATGCATCTTTTAGTTCAAGTTGACTTATGTCAAAATTAAGATCTAGAAGCTCCCAAATGAACTCCCCCTGAACCAAAGCAATAAAATCGGGAAGCTGGCAAAGAAGATCCGAAAAGGGCAGTCCTTAAAGCATAGATAAGATATAGAGGAAACTAGGCTCAGACTGACTCTCATCTACCCCATATGGCTCTAGGACTATCAACTGATCATCTACCTCACTAAGGAGCAAACACGTACCCCGTCTACTCGAGAGTGGCCCAACCCTCGCTAGAAGCTATAAGAAGTGAGTGAGCTCAACCTAGTAAGAAGAGGAACAGCTAATAAGCAGCATCCTAGAATCATAAGATAAGAGTAAGAAGTCTAAACAACTAGACAAGAGAAACACTCTAATCTATGCTAGAAGGACTAACCCAATGCACCCGTATGCAATGCAACAGAAAGGAGTAAGAGCATAATCAGTATAATAAAGCAGTAAAGCACAAAGATCCCCCTCACAACAGTCCATAAGGACAAACCACCCCAAGCTCTCCCCGCAGAGCTGAAAACCTATAGCTATCCAATGGCTTGGTGAAGATATCAGCCAACTGGTGGTCACTCTCCACAAACTGAAGCACGATGTCACCCTTCTCTACATGGTCTCTAAGGAAGTGATAGCGAATATCGATATGCTTGGTCCGAGAATGCTGCATTGGATTCTTAGCAATGTTAATCGCAGAAGTGTTATCAAAAAAGAGTGGAACACTGTCGATAACTAACCCATAGTCCCGCAGGGTCGAGACCATCTAGAGCACCTGGCTACAGCAATTGGCTGCAGCAACGTACTCGGCCTCTGTAGTGGACTGTGCAACACCGGACTGCTTCCTAGAAGACCACGAAACGAGAGAAGTGCCAATGAAATGGCAGGTGCCCGAAGTGCTCTTCCTATCTATCCTACAGCCAGTAAAGTCTGCATTCGAAAAGGCTCTCAAGGAAAGACAGGATAAGGAAGAGTACCAGATACCATAGTCAATGGTAGCTCGAAGGTACCGAAGAATGCGCTTCACCGCCTGGAAAGACAGGATAAGGAAGAGTACCAGATACCATAGTCAATGGTAGCTCGAAGGTACCGAAGAATGCGCTTCACCGCCTAGCGGTGAGATACGCGAGGAGAAGCCTGAAAACGAGCACATAGACACACAGCAAAGTGTATGTCCGGTTTCGAGGCTGTGAGGTATAAGAGGGAGCCAATCATGATGCGATACTCCTTCTGATCGACTGGCTCGCCGTCCTCATCTGGGTCGAGTGTGGCGGAAGATGCCATGGGAGTTAACATGGGCTTACCATCACTCATGTCAAAGCGTCTCAGGAGGTCACGAGTGTACTTGCCTTGATGCAAGAAAGTACCCACCCGAGTCTGCTTGATCTGGAAGCCAAGGAAGAAGGTCAACTCACCCATTATACACATCTCAAACTCGGTGCTCATGACATCTGAGAACTGTGAAACAAGAGTATGAGAAGAGCCGCCAAAGATGATGTCATCCACATAAATCTGGACGAGTAGAAAATCAGTGCCATGCCGTCGAATGAACAAGGTCTTGTCTACTTTACCCATCTCAAATCCATGACTCAACAAGTAGGACTTAAGCCTCTCATATCAAGCTCTAGGGGCCTGCTTAAGTCCATACAGCGCTTTGGAAAGCTTGAAGACATGGTTTGGGTATTTGGGGTTCTCGAAACCTAGAGGCTGTCTCACATAGACTTCTTCCTCAATAAAGCCATTGAGGAAGGCACTCTTGATATCCATCTGGTAGAGCTTGAAACCCTTAGAAGCTGCAAAGGCAAGCAGGATTCTAATGGCCTCAAGTCTAGCTACAGGGGCAAAGGTCTCCTCGAAATCTAGACCCTCAACCTGGGAGAAGCCCTGAGCTACCAGTCTAGCCTTGTTTCGAATGACAACCCCATCCTCACTCTGCTTGTTCTTGAACACCCACTTAGTCCCAATGATATTGTGACCACGAGGGGCCTCAACAAGCGACGAGACCTTGTTTCTCTCGAAATTCTCTAGCTCCTCATGCATGGCATTGACCCAAGACTCGTCAGAGAGAGCATGAGAAACATCCTTGGGCTCAAGGAGGCAACAAAGGCAGAATGGAGACAGAAATGAGACATGCCGGATCTTGAGCGGGTGACTCGCTCGAAAAGGTCTCCAATAATCTGCTCAGAAGGATGGTCTTTTTGGATGTGTCTAGGAGGTCCTGGATGAGAAGAAGAAGTGGCCTCTACCTCATGAGCTGACGAGGTAGGAATAGAGCCACTAGCTCCAGAGGAAGCAGAAGGCATGGGTTGATCGCCTCGAGGTGCGGTGGAAGACGGTACCTCGGGTGGAGGATGAGGAACTGGATCGGGTAAACAACCCTCATCTCCATCATCCTCCTCATCCACAAAGATGGGCTCGGACTGCTCTAAAGAACCTGTGATATCGGGCCTAGTCCCCGGATTGGCCTCGTCGAAAGTCAGCTCACAGGTCTCTACCATTTTACTAGACTCGCAGTTCCAAACCCTATACGCCCGCGAAGAAGTCGAGTAACCTAGAAAGATACCGTCACAAGAACGTGACTTGAACTTGTCTAGGTTCCCGGACTTCAGAATGAAACACTTGCAACCAAACACGCGAAAATGCGAGACACTGGGCTTTCGCCCATATCTCAACTCATAAGAAGTGCGATGCAAGTGTGCCTGAAGAAAAACTCTGTTCGAAACATGGCACGCGGTCGCAATAGCCTCAGCCCAAAACTTCCTAGGTGTCGAATACTCATCCAGCATCGTCCTGGCCATCTCGACCAAGGTACAGTTCTTCCTCTCCCCGACGCCATTCTGCTATGGGACGTGCGGAGAAGAGAACTGGTGCTCTACACCTGTCTCATCGCAAAACCTCTCAAAGTATGAATTCTTGAACTCCGTGCCATTGTCACTACGGATCGCTCGTAAGGCACCCGGGAGCTCAATAGAAAGCCTACTGAAAAGACTTCGAAAATGTGTAAACGTCTCATCCTTCGAGGCTAAGAAAAACACCCAAGAGAACCTCGAGAAGTCATCGACCACGACAAGAACATACCACTTCCCTCCTGCTGACTGCACTCGAGCTGGTCCAACTATATCCATATGGAGCAGCTGTCCTGGTGCATCGGTCATAGTAACTGTGACCGGAGGATGAGAAGCGGAAACCATCTTGTCGTGCCGGCAAGGAGCACAAACTAAATCTTTGACCATCTTGAGTTTCGGCAGACCATGAATGAGATCATGGCCGCTAACTCGGGTCAAATGGTCAAATCCAATATGACCAAGTCTCCTATGCCAGAAAGAAAGATCACGGGACTCCGAAGCAACTAAACACCGGAGAGGATCACCAGAAGACTCAGAAAAATCAGCACGAAAGATCCTCCCAAAACGAGAAATCCCGCAAACCAGACTACCCGAAGAATCAAGAATTTTGCAATTGTTTTTCTTAAAGCTCACCTCGAAACCGTCATCGGTAAGCTAAGAGACTGAAAGCAAATTGTACTGCAGCTTACTAACTAAGGCAACATCTTTCAAAATGGAAGAATCATTAACGCGCACTGTACCTTTGGCGATGACGCGCCTAGATGAAGCATCTCCGTAGGTGATCGTCTTATCACCTGGAGCACGGGCAAGGGAAGAAAACCAACGGGAGTCCCCGGTCATGTGTCGTGAACACCCGGAGTCTACGAGCCAAACCTTTCCCTTCCCTGCCTGGCGAACCTGAGTCAAACAGAGAGTAAAGTCTCAGTACTGGGTAAATCAAGAGTGATTTTGGCACCCAATACTGAGTAACACGTCGAGCAGCAGAAGTAGTCAAGCACGACTGACCTCTAACTACCCTACGCTCTCTGTCGCTCAAAGAAGCAGAAGGTTTGTGAGCAGACCTGAAGCTGTTGCTGGGTCCGACTGCTACGGGAGAGCGAGTCGGAACACCGGTGACACGCTGATCACGTCGCGGGTAGCCATCTCGAAGGGGGAAACGAGATCTACCCTCAGAACGGCGGAAGTTACGACCAAAGAAGCATGAGGACGAAAACCAGAAAACTCGAAAAAACCAAGTCCTCGATGCTGCCCAAACCCATCAACAGAAGTAAACCTGGACCTCGTGTTGGTCTTAGGTGCACTCAAGGTCTGGGGCTGACCCTGAATACGCCTAAGAGCCTCAACACGGTCTCTCCGCGCGATCTTGGCGCGCCTGAAGCATCGCTCGATCGAATGTCCATCCTTCTGACAGAAGGTGCAGTGGTACTTCACCTTCTGAGAGGTAGAAGTATCACAGTGAGACTTCGCCTTCTGAGAAGCCGAAGCAGCGGGTGGACTCACCTTGCTGTCAGAAATCCCTTGGACAAAGCCCGCTGACTTAAATTGGATTTTCTCGGTCCTGGGCTCAACCTCGATCACACCTGGTGCTATGGGTCTGAGCATGGCAGGTGGATGCTTCCTCATGTCCTCATAAAAATCGTATCCTAGACCTTGATTAAATCTGCAAATCTGCAAATCCTAGACCTTGATTGGTCTAGAATAAGACTCAGCTTCTTCTTGCCTCCTACAAATCTCTCGAGAGTGTTCATAAGATACTGACACCCCCGAAAGAGAGAGGTGCAAGAAGAGCAGGGGGAAGAAGGAGTACCAGAAGGTAAGGGAGTAGAAGAAGAAGAACCAACAGCAGAGGAACGAATGGCTTGTGCACGCACAGCCGACTCAGGAGGGACAGTCCTACTGCTAGCAGTTTGGTTCTCGTGCCTATGCGTCTCTACCTTACCCTTGGGCTCCTTCCCCACCTCAGCAATCACATCACAATGAGTTGATGGCTTCTCTAGTAAATCCTTAGTTAGCTTCACACATTGTTCATTCAAAGCAATGAGTTCAAGTTTTAGTTTATCACAACTAATGCATGGTGAGCTAACAGGATCCTTAGTCGCAAACTGAGCTAATTTGTTGTCATGATCAACCATCTCTTGGAATTGCTTAGAAACGGACTAAAGCTCAAGTGTCAATTTTGGACAGTTGGTGCAAGAAACAACAGGCTCAAGTAAAGAAGCATGCAACTCAGCAATTTTATGATATGCCATTTTTAAGTTCAATTTCAAATTATTGCAGTTTTCACAAGACTTGGGCAGATCCAGGAGCATGGTATAAAGACCTCTAAAAGCATTATCCTTATCCTCACATGAGGTGCAAGCAATAGTCTCAACAGTAGTAGATGAAGAAGGAGCTACCCTACTCATCTCAAGCTCAGCAAGAAGAATAATGTTCTCCACCATAACCATGTCAAGCTCGGAGGACAGACTATCATGCGAGGTCCTTAATTTCTCCATGTCACCCAACAAAGCACAGCATGTATCACAATCATCACGGGAGGGAGCAGATGTAAGTGAAGTAAGCTCCCGTGATAATCTATCTACTTCCTTCTCCAACTCGCTAACCCTAGCTCTAGCTCTAGCATGAAATCCACCTAGCTTAAGAAAAGCATGATTGAGCTGATAGTAGGAAGGGAATACCTCGTCGGAGTCGGAGTACAGCTCACTTCGCCCTTAAGGGCCACGAAGCACATGCCGGAGAAGTCGTCGCCACCCTTGGGGTTTTGGTCACCCGTCCCGTCGTCGTCGCTCCATCCCTCCACCTCGCTGAGGTCGAGGTCGTTGAAGGCGGTGAGGACGCGGTGGAAGAGCTTCTTGGCTTTGCCAAGGTCGCGAAACTTCTTCTTTCCTTGGACATGGACTGGAGGCTTCTTGTTGCGGTTCTTGTCGATGTAGTCGTTCTTGCCCACACCGCCGTAGTCGCCTTTGCCCTTCCCCAGCTTGGGGCAGTTTGCTCGAATGTGGTTGGGGCCACCACACTCGAAGCAGATCACGGGTCCTCCTCTCTTCCCGTCCCTCCTCCTCTTGTAAGCATGGAAAAATCTCCGAGCTAGCAAGGCTAACTGCTCATCCGCAAGCTGCTCTAATTGATCATCAGTTATGTCACAGAGAGCAGCAAGGGAGAATCCGCAAGTCAACTCGGAAAAAGGTCCAGAAGTGGGATCAGTGACTAAGGCCATCGACTGCGACTTCGACTTACGAGAGACAATGTCAATATCGTGAATCTTCAGGCGTGAGTACACCGCGTCAAGAGTCAAAGTCGAGAGGTCGGTGGTGTCCTTGATGGTAGTCACCTTCATCTCCCAAACACGCAAGTCGAGAGCCGCGAGCATCTGTTGAGCGTTATCCGAGTCGGGGTATGTGAGACCGACAACTCAAAGGTTGCTCAGAATCTTGTGAAAACGCGCAAAGCACTCATCGAGGGACTCGCCAGCGAGCATTTCAAACTTGGTATAATCTCGCTTGAACTGGTCCTGTCACACCGTCTTTATTTGAGTGGTGCCCTCATGGTAAGTATCGAGGGTCTCCCAAATATCGAAGGCAGACGAAAGATGAGATATGCGGTCAAACTCGCTACGACTCAGGCCCTGGATTATGATGTTCCTTGCGTTAGCGTTTGCCTCAACATCATGCTTATTTCCAGCATTGATGTTCTCATCGGCAGGAACAACAAACCGGACCTTGACCTTACGCCAGATGGCGTACCCCTAAGCCTAGATGTACGTCTCCATTTGGCTCTTCCAGAAGGGATAATTAATCCCATCGAAAACCGGGGGCTTGGTCGAGTACTTGTCCGTCGCCATGGCTCTAGAGACCGGTTAAGATCTATTGAGAAGAGCTAACCGGCTCTGATACCAATTGTTGGACCGAAATGGCGACACAGGGGGTGAATATCGACTTTTAAAATTTACCCCAAAAAGTACTCGCTAATGAATCTCCTTTCCAATAGACATGGAAGACTATGAAGAAAAATTCATAAGCTCAAGGGATCTAGGCTATCAGAGAGAACAAGGGCACCGAAAGAAAACAGCAGGAAGAAGCATTGAACAAAGAACACAGGGCTACTGGGGGCGGTCAGACCGCAGGTGACTGGGCGGCCTGACCGCTACCTCTACGCCGGTCTGAGCGCTTGGATGTTGCCGGTCTGACCGGTGCTTATCGGCCGGTCTGACCGCCAAGTAAAGCCCGGTCAGACCGGACACCCCAAATATTTCAGACCGACAGACTGAAACTCACTTCACAGAAAGACATGGAAATCGAGATTTTGACCAAAAGAAAGACTTGCAGATATATTCCCTTTGCCAAAAGAGAATAGACCTATTCTAAATACCATCAAGCACCTTTGGTACAAAGGATTTCATCATTTGAGCAATAATTTGAAATTTTGCCCAAAATCTGAAAAACTACCGAGTGCAGCATAAAAATACGAATTCCTCCCCAATCTTTGATCCTTTGACCATGAAACTTTGAGGATAGCTACTTAATAGCTTCTGGACTTCTCACGCCAAGTTTCATGCCATCTTGAGAAGGGAATCAAGATCCACCTCAAACCCTAGGAAATGAAATGAAGAACAGAGAAGCCCAAAATGCTAAATATGAGATTAAATACGATTTGCTCTTGGGAAAAATGATCAAATGATCTTGAGGCATCATCCCAACATAGAGCAACCTATTTTGGCCCTTCTCAGGGAGGAATAACAAGAGAATGCAAAAACTCAAAAATCACCAAAAGAGGGGAAACGAAGAACAGACAGGCAAGCACGAGAGAAACTTTAGAGATTTCATTCATGGGAACAAAGGATTACAGAGGAGTCCCGATACGCATGTACATTAGAACAAGGATGATTACGTGCTCATCAATCCAACCTCTCCCTCTCTCAAACACAAGAACACACACACTACATGCTTGCAGAGGAGATGCACACACAGAGCACTACAGGAGACACCCTCTGTCTCCTTCATCCACTCTCAACAACTAAAGTCCTAAAGCGAAAACAACCCTCTAAAGCTCATTTTGACTAAAGCAAACCCTAGCAACCCTTGGAGTGCATAAGATCCATAAGGAGACATCCCCTCCTTATATAGGCCTAGGCTAACTGGTCTCCAACCCTTTACACCCACCAACTCGAATGGAACCTGCTTCCACATATGCAGCTTTGCGTTTTTACTGAAACGCCCCTCCTGCACCTTCCGGGAAGCTTCCGCGTTCCTTGTCGTCCAAACCTCGCAACCACCTCGAGTCTCCGCCGTCTTCGACACATCTCGCCCGTTCTGACCTTAGCGCCACCTGCGCCTAGTCCGGTCACCCCGTGTCTCACCACGACTCAACCTCGACGTCCTACAGCCAACACAGACAACAAACACATCAAATAGCACCGCTCGACACATGAAAGCATAAATAGCATAAAAGCATCATACTTACCCATGATGAAATCCAAACCTGTCGAATCAAAGAATATGCATCCTAATCCCATACGACCAAGTTTGACCAAGTCCGACCGAGCCCGATTGCACCATGCAACGTCAAGGTCCGAACCATCCAAATCAAACTCGACTTTCCTAAACCGATGTCAATTACTCATCATACACATGGTCTCTCAGAAACTTTCTCCATAGCATGTGACTATTTCATAGGTAAATCCAACATGATGTAACACAATGAATTAGCAGGAGAAATTCTAGTCAAAACTTCTTTATGTGTAATTAATTCAACATGTGCAAAATTATGAGAATTTAAATCAGCACATGGTTCGTTCAAGTCAACACAAGGAATATCAAAAGATTGCACTACAACAGGTATATACTCACAAGGTTGCTCTATGTCTTGTTGTAGCACCAAATCAGTACCTTTGTCATTATCGTCCTCATCAGATACTGTAGGTACCTCAAACTTCTCCTCTAATGGCCTAAGATGTATCAGATCATCTTTCATCTCTTCAAGCATCTCGGTGGTATCTGTAGATGGAGTAGGAGCCAAAACAATGTCAGCATTTTCGGTTACCTTAGGTGGCACCTCGCTTATGACCGTGGGTGGTGGAGGTACAAAACGACGTCGCAATTTCTTCTTTATCTCCTCCCAAATATACATGTAGTGAAACTCGAGATTTGCCCACCAATGTTGAACGTCACCAATCAGCGTCGTTTTTGCCATGCTCATCTTCTCAAAAGGATCAAGATCTTGTCTTTCAAAGTAGCTATCCATCATAGTCACCCACAAGAAGTAGTCCTACGACGTACTCTCAGCGATGAGTGGCAAGATATACACCGATAATTGTTTCCCTTCGAGTTCAAATCTGCCCGCGATGACATCATAATCTACCAATTTTCTCAATCCTGTCATTGTTAGTAGAAAACAAGGAAATAAATCACAAGTAAATGTCCTATCTACTACTAGGATATGGAGGCTCAAATCAAGTCACGCAAGAGGAACATGTTGAAGCTACAGAGAATAGATTCGTACGTGGGCTTAATAAAGAAATTCAGGACCTTCTTATTCGCGAAGAATATAATTCTCTCCCTCATTGTTTATACTTGCTTGTAAGGTTGAAAGTCAGATTGAGGAGAAATTGAAAGTGCTTGATGATTAAAAAAACATGAGAACAAACCTGTGTTTATGCCTCTTTCTGTGATTAACAACTTGTAGGTAGTTGAGAACCACGTTGAAGAGGAGCATGAGCTAATTGAATCACTGACTCCTTTGGTTGAGAATGAAGGTGAGGAGATGGATGCATTTACATCATTTGAGGAGAGCCAAAAAGGTCAAAAACATGGTGCTATCATCACTCACAGAGAGTATGCTTCTGAGGGACTACAATTATCCACTGTTCATGCTATTTTAGAGCAAAACTTAGTGGAAAATGATTTTGACACGCACATGTTTCAAGTAAAGAATTCAAACTGCATTAAGTTAAGTGCACCATGTCATAAAATAAATAAATTACCTGCTATTTTGAGTGATTCATGTGATGAATTAATCGCATACAATGATCATGTGGCTTTGGATAGATATAAAGATGTTTTGACTAGAATTTCTTCTGCTAATGTGTTATGTTACATCACGTTAGATTTACCTATGAAATTGTCACATGCTGTGGAGAAAGTTTCCGAACTCGTGTGTTCGAAATCCTTGTTTAGTGCCTACACCCCTGGGTATAATTTTAATTTGATTGGAGATTATGGTGTAGAAAATTAATTTCTTGTATATCAAATATGTATAACTTGTGATCACGTGGATGAATTGTAGCTTACTGTTTTGGACAATAATTATTGTGTGCTGAATCTTATTCAACATGAAAGGGAAATAAAATTTAGTACTCATTCAATGCCTATGTGTTGTTCATCTCTTTTTGCATCATCTAGTATGGACAATCTGAATAAAGATGATGAATTGTGTAAGAACATACAAATCTCTTTACCCTTGTTAGATGAATTTGCTATTGCTCGATTGAGATATGATTATATGGATGAACTTTGCTTGATTCCAAAAGTTGTTACTTTGCCCATATGTGCCACCACTGCAAGTTTACAACTTCAGATATTTAAATTGCACAAATATTTCATTTACATTTGCAAATTTAATTACAATAATTACTGTGTGAGAAATTTTGATTTTCTCATTAACATATATGATTACTCGTGGGTTAATAATACAATGAGTTTTTACGATTGCTACTGTTTTATAACATTAATTGTGCAACAATGAAGAACTATTAAAACGGATGATATATACATATACTATGCATGCACCTTGGCTTATTTGTTACCCTATTTTCAGTTTATCAAAAGCCGATGATGGTTTTGTTTGCAAGAAGGGGATGATGATACAAACATGTACCATATGGATACAACCATATTTACTATGCTTGTTGTTCCAATTACAAGAGCTCCTACACGTAACTTGAATTATCAGGTGAGCTCAATTCAACGAGGTTTTACTTTGTTTGATAAAGAACTTACGATATTACATAATGAGAGTTCGTTGCATTGTTATTATGTACCAAGATTTATGATCAAGATCATGTAATACGTGAGGCTACTCATATGTTAAAACCGAGGACGGTTTTCTGTCAAGAAGGGTGATAGCACTAGAGGTCCCGATCTTTCGATGAAAGTGGTAGATTCGATTGGGGAAGGAGATAACGTTTACGACCCGACTACAACCACCCAAGGACGTTGCGCCTTAGCGATCGATACACCAACTTCAGAGGTTGTTTGTGACCGTGTCGGAGCACAATCAACCTAACCACGAGGGTTCTTGTTCCTGCAAGCAATCGAAGAACAAGCAAGACAAAATGAACAGCAACTCAACTGCGAATAAAAGATGCAGGTTTCAATCTGAAACAGAAAAACGGTGGGGTTTCGAAGACAAGTATTTGAACGGTCTTGTTGACATGCGCGAAAACAAGGCGAAGTAGCAAAGGCTAACTTAGTCTATCAAAACCCAAACCCTAGAAGAGGGTGCGGCTGCCTATTTAAGGGTCACGGAAGGTGGGGGGTCGGCCAAAACACAAGGAAGCCGAATAGGACTCGAATTACAAGGCCCAAGGCCCACTTTGACTCGGACTGGAAAAGCGACGTGAATTGTTTTGTAGTTTCTGGTCAACTCGGATGGAATTTGGAGATGAGGCCGGGTCCATCTGAAAGTAGACTTCAAGAGCTTTCCAATGAGTACTCACGGGCCCCGAGAAACCTTCTGGATCAAAAGTTACGGCCGTTTGAAGTAGGCGCTGTCAACAAGGCCGAATCTGAGTCAAACTCGTGAACAGGACTTGGTTTGCGCTTGACGGTTCCACTTCTAGACTTGCAAACCAAGTCCTGTTCACGAGTTTGACTCGGATTCGGCCTTGTTGACAGCGTCTACTTCAAACGGCCCTAACTTTTGATCCAGATGGTTTCTTGGGGCCCGTGAGTACTCGTTGGAAAGATCTTGAAGTCTACTTTCAGATGGATCCAGCCTCACCTCCAAATTCCATCCGAGTCAGTCAGAAACTGCAAAACAAGTCACGTCACTTTTCGAATCCGAGTCAAAGTGGGCCTTGGGCCTTGTAATTCGAGTCCTATTCGGCTTCCTTGTGTTTTGGCCGACCCTCCACCTTCCGTGTCCCTTAAATAGGCAGCCGCACCCTCTTCTAGGGTTTGGGTTTTGATAGACTAAGTTAGCTTTTGCTACTTCGCCTTGTACTCGCGCGTGTCGGCTAGACCGCCCGAATACTTGTCTTCGGAACCCCACCGTCTTTTTGTTTCAGATTGAATCCTACATCGTTTATTTGCAATTGAGTTGCTGTTCATCTTGTTCTTGCCTGTTCTTCGATTGCTTGCAGGAACAATTGCCCTCGTGGTTTGGTTGATTGTGCGCCGACAACGTCACGAACAACCTCTGGAGTTGGTGTATCGATCGCTAAGGCGCAACGCCCTTGGATGGTTGTAGTCGGGTCGTCAACGTCATCCCCTTCCCCAATCGAATCTACCACTCTCATCGAAAGATCGGGACCGCTAGTGCTATCAGTTGGTATCAGAGCCAGGTTAATCGGTGAGAGATCTTATTTAGTCTTTGCATCTTTTTTACCTACAGTCCAGAAAACCAAAAAAAAAGTAGATCTATTCCCCAAAATCCGAAACAACTTGAGCCTTACTCTATTGCTGCATTGTCTTTGTTTGTTGAGTCTTCGGTTACATCGTCGTGTCCTTTGCTTGTCTTAGTGTCTAGTTCCTTTAGAGTTTCGAGTTCTGTTCATGTCTTGGAATCACCGTTGCAGTTAGATCCGAACTCGGTTTCTAGGGAGGCTTTGCCCTAGTTGGTCTCGGAGTAGGACACGAATTCGGATTGAACCGCGTCGTGTGTGAAAAAAAAGAAAAAAAAGAGAGAGAAAAGAAGGAACAGGCAGCCGCATTTAGAAAGAGCCGCGGCAAAAAAAAAGAAAGAGGAGAGAGAAACAGCTAACTTTTGCATACGACCTCCGATTGAGGCGATTCTTGATCCGTTGGAAAGGAAATCAGAAGATAGAGCGATTCTGGAAAAACTGGAGATTTCAGATCCGCGTAAGCCTCCAGGCACACACGCGGCAACTTCGACCCCAAAAACATCGTTTAGGGCCTCAAAACGGGCCCGCAAACCGAGGAAAAATCAAGTTTCTCAGAATTCGCTCAAAATTGACAGAGCCCTTCTACACGTGATTCTAAGGTTCCCTATGAAGACGGCATCCTTTTTGGAGCTCCCGAACTCCGTGTGCAACATCATCTAGTTTCTTTCTGCACGGTGTGTTTTCGTTTGTGTTCTAGGCTCGCGTATCTAGTACGGTCTAGCCTAGGACCAGCACCGTGCCGTCGTTGAGCGATTATTCAACTTGCTTTGACTAATGTGGTTCTAGTTATCCTTTGTTCACTCTCAGCCCACCTATAGCTCCACAGATTTGGCTACCACATCACAGGGACTAGCGACCGAGGCAGCGATACACCCAATTTCCAGGAGATATTGTCTTGACTTGTCGGCTGCCATCACCTCCTGCTCGCTGTGGTAAGAACTTGTAAGAGCTGGACAGAACAGGTTGAGAGTGTGTGACTTGATTTAACCACATCCCAGTAGTTGTGAGGGCATAACTTGCAGTTTTATTATTTTTCTCTTATTGGTTTGTTTCTTGTGTTCTTCTAACAATGTAAGGAGAACCAGTGGACCTACGGGCAGTGCCACATTCCCCTCGGACTAGGGGCATCATACAACACTTTGAGCGCCAAATGAAGCTGCACACTGAAGGACTTGATGAGGATGTACAGGTCACTAATGAACGCTTTGGTCAATTGGAGGCCGCGCAGATCGACACCAACACTACGCTTGCAACATTGGAGGCTTCCGTTGGTACCGTCAACACCTCACTTGCTGAGATTTTGAGACGTCTTGATGAGATGGGCCATGCATCTCCCGCTGCACCAACTCAGCGCACACGTGCCAACATTGGTGTCTTGGGCAGCAGGGTGGATGAAAATGGTGGAGACGAGTATGCGGCTGATACTGAGATCGATGATGATGACACTCACCGTCATCGTCAACCACGTCGGAATGAGGTACGTGAGAATAATGAATCACTTGGTAAGATCAAGTTCACTATGCCACCTTTTGATGGAAAATATAACCCTGATGCTTATATCACTTGGGAATTGACTGTTGATCAAAAATTTGCTTGTCATGCATTTCCTGAAAACAAAAGGGTTAGGGCTGCTACTAGTGAGTTTACTGATTTTGCGTCTATTTGGTGGAGTGAATATTGTAAGAAAAAAAATCCTTTAACCGTACCACCAACTTGGGATGCATTAAAAAGAATCATGCGAGCTAGATTTGTTCCTTCATATTATGCATGTGATTTGTTACATAAGTTGCAACAATTGAGGCAAGGTAGTAAAAGCGTAGAGGAATATTTTCAAGAATTGCAAACAAGAATGCTGCGTTGTGACTTAGAGGAAACTGAGGAAGCTACTATGGCTAGGTTTATGGGTGGTTTGGATCGTGAAATTCAGGACATTTTAGCTTACAAGGAATATAATTCTATCACTCGTTTATTTCATCTTGCTTGTAAAGCTGAAAGGGAAGTACAGGGACGACGCGCGAGCACTAGGACTAACGTTTCTGCAGGACGTGGTAACATTTGGTCTCAACGTGCATCTGCTGCACCATCAAGCCAACCTCCTGCACCTTCTTCCTCCAACAGCAAGCCACGGTTTTCATCATCAAATTCGGCATCTCGGGCATCTGAAGCAACAAAGGGGTCCGCCCAAGCACATGCAAAGAGCTATTCATCCGTTGCATCCACGGGACGAACGAGGGATATCCAATGTCATCAATGCAAGGGGTATGGCCATGTGCGGAGTGAATGCCCAAGCAAGCGCGTTTTGATTGTGAGAGATGATGGTGAGTATTCTTCTGCTAGTGATTTGGATGAGGATACATATGCTATGCTTGCAGCTGACCATGCAGGTAGTGGGAAGGAGCAACAAGAAGAGCACATTGGTGCTGAAGATGCAAAGCGCTATAAGAGCCTCATTGTGCAGCGCGTGTTGACTGCACAAATGGAGAGGACGGAGCAAAATCAGCGGCACATCCTTTTCCAAACAAAGTGTGTCGTGAAGGAACGCTCATGCCGTGTGATCATTGATGGAGGGAGCTGCAACAACTTGGTGAGCTCCGATATGGTGGAGAAGCTTGCGTTGAACACCAAACCTCACCCACAACCTTACTACATTCAATGGTTCAATAACAGCGGCAAAGTGAAGGTAACACGAATGGTGAGAGTAAATTTTGCTATTGGTCCTTATCATGATGTTGTAGAATGCGATGTTGTTCCTATGCAAGCATGCTCTATGCTGTTAGGTAGACCGTGGCAATATGATAAAGATTCACTGCATCATGGTAAGACAAACCAATATTCTTTTGTGCATCATGACAAGAAAATTGTGTTACATCCTATGTCTCCTGAAGCTATTTTCAAATATGAGATTGCTAGAGCTAGTAGAGAGAAAAATCAGGAGCATAATAGGAGTGAAAATCAGATTGTTGCAAGCGAACTTGAGCAACATAAAAAGAAAAACTCTAAATCTGTTCATGAGACAAAAAAATGAGATTAAATTGAAAGGTGCTTGTTTTCTTGCTACTAAGTCTGATATGAATGAGCTGGATGCTAGTACTTCTGTTTGCTATGCCTTACTTTGCAAATAAGCTTTATTTTCATTCAAGGAGGTACCTTCTTCTGTGCCTCCTGCTGTCACTAATCTTTTGCAGGAATACATGGACGTCTTTCCAAAGGACGTGCCACCAGGGCTACCACCAATGCGAGGGATTGAGCACCAGATTGATTTGATTCCCGGGGCATCTTTGCCCAATCGTGCGCCAAACAGGACCAATCCGGAAGAAACTAAGGAGATTCAGCGTCAAGTTCAAGAATTGCTTGATAAAGGTTATGTGCGTGAGTCTCTTAGTCCTTGTGCTGTTCCGGTAATTTTAGTGCCTAAGAAAGATGGATCATGGCGTATGTGTGTGGACTGTAGAGCGATCAATAACATTACCATTAGATATCGTCACCCTATTCCTAGGTTAGATGATATGCTTGATGAATTAAGTGGCTCTATTGTCTTCTCTAAAGTTGATTTGCGTAGTGGGTACCACCAAATTCGCATGAAATTGGGAGATGAATGGAAAACAACATTTAAAACTAAGTTCGGTTTGTATGAGTGGTTAGTGATGCCATTTGGTTTAACTAATGCACCTAGCACATTCATGAGATTAATGAACGAGGTTTTGCGTGCTTTCATTGGTAAATTTGTAGTGGTTTATTTTGATGATATATTGATATATAGCAGATCACTAGAGGAACACCTTTGCCATTTACGTGCTGTTTTTGATGCTTTACGTAACGCACGTTTATTTGGTAACCTTGAGAAGTGCACATTTTGCACGGATCGAGTCTCTTTTCTTGGCTATGTTGTTACTCCACAGGGGATTGAAGTTGATCAAGCCAAGGTTGAGGCAATACAGAGTTGGCCGACTCCTAAAACGGTCACGCAGGTGTGAAGTTTTCTAGGACTTGCTGGATTCTATCGTCGTTTTGTGAAGGGTTTCAGCACCATCGCCGCGCCATTGAATGAGCTCACTAAAAAGGGGGTGCCGTTTACTTGGGGGAATGCACAGGAAGACGCCTTCAACACATTGAAAGATAAGTTAACACATGCACCATTACTCCAACTTCCAGATTTTAGTAAGACTTTTGAGCTAGAATGTGATGCTAGTGGAATTGGATTGGGTGGTGTGCTGTTGCAAGAAGGTAAACCTGTGGCATACTTTAGTGAAAAATTGAGTGGGCCTAGTTTGAACTATTCTACTTATGAAAAGGAATTATATGCTCTAGTTCGAACTTTAGAGACATGGCAACATTATTTATGGCCCAAAGAATTTGTCATTCATTCTGATCATGAGTCATTAAAGCATATTAGAAGTCAAGCAAAATTGAACCGTAGGCATGCAAAGTGGGTTGAATTCATAGAGTCTTTTCCTTATGTCATAAAACACAAAAAAGGAAAGGATAATGTTATTGCTGATGCATTGTCTAGGAGATATACCATGCTCTCACAACTTGACTTCAAAAATTTTGGATTGGAAACAATTAAGGAGCATTATGATGATGATTTTAAAGATGTGTTGTTGAATTGCAAAGAGGGAAAAACGTGGAATAAATTTGTTCTAAATGATGGATTTGTGTTTAGAGCTAACAAACTATGCATTCCAGCTAGCTCCATTCGTTTGTTGTTGTTACAGGAAGCGCATGGAGGTGGGCTGATGGGGCATTTTGGATCGAAGAAGACGGAAGACATACTTGCTAGTCATTTCTTTTGGCCAAAGATGAGACGTGATGTGGAACGTTTTGTTGCTCGCTGCACTACATGTCAAAAGGCTAAGTCACGACTTAATTCTCACGGTTTGTATATGCCTCTACCTGTTCCTAGTGTGCCTTGGGAAGATATTTCTATGGACTTTGTTTTAGGACTGCCTAGAACAAAGAAGGGGAGGGATAGCATATTTGTTGTTGTGGATAGATTTTCTAAGATGGCACACTTCATACCATGTCATGAAAGTGATGATGCTACCAACATTGCTGATTTGTTCTTTCGTGAAGTTGTTCGTTTGCATGGTGTGCCAAATACAATAGTTTCCGATCGTGACACTAAATTCCTTAGCCATTTTTGGAGAACTTTATGGGCTAAATTGGGGACTAAGCTGTTATTTTCGACTACATGTCATCCCCAAACTGATGGGCAAACTGAAGTTGTGAATAGAACTTTATCTACCATGCTTAGGGCTGTTTTGAAAAAGAACATTAAAATGTGGGAAGAATCCTCATATTGAATTTGCTTATAATCGTTCGCTGCATTCTACTACAAAGTTGTGCCCTTTTGAGATTGTCTATGGCTTTGTGCCTCGTGCTCCTATTGATTTTCTACCACTTCCATCTTCGGAGAAGTTAAATTTTGATGCTAAACAGCGTGCTGACTTGATGTTGAAAATGCATGAGACAACCAAAGAAAATATTGAACGCATGAATGCTAAATATAAACTTGCTGGTAGTAAAGGAAGAAGGCATTTAACTTTTCAACCGGGTGATTTAGTTTGGTTGCATTTGAGAAAAGAAAGATTTCCTGAATTGAGGAGGTCTAAGTTGATGCCTAGAGCTGATGGTCCTTTCAAAGTGTTGGAAAAGATTAATGACAATGCTTATAAACTTTAGTTGCCTGCAGATTTTGGGCTTAGTCCCACCTTTAACATTGCAGATTTGAAGCCATACTTGGGAGAAGAAGATGAGCTTGAGTCGCGGACGACTCAAATGCAAGAAGGGGAGGATGATGAGGACATCCTTTCCATGCATACAACCATGCCGACTCCACATCAAACTGAAACTATGTTACAAGGACCAATGACTAGAGCGCGAGCACGTCAACTTAACCATCAGGTGAATGCGTTCGTAAGTTTGCATACAAATGTTTCAAAGAATGGAATACTACTTAATTCTTGTGATGATTTAATTGTCCTTAGGAACCATGGGGAAGCACCACATGAGCTCAAGTATAGAAGTGGAACCGTCAAGCGCAAACCAAGTCCTGTTCACGAGTTTGACTCGGATTCGGCCTTGTTGACAGCGTCTACTTCAAACGGCCCTAACTTTTGATCCAGAAGGTTTATCGGGGCCCGTGAGTACTCGTTGGAAAGCTTTTGAAGTGTACTTTCAGATGGATCCGGCGTCACCTCCAAATTCCATCCGAGTCGGTCAGAAAGTGCAAAACAAGTCACGTCACTTTTCCAGTCCGAGTCAAAGTGGGCCTTGGGCCTTGTAATTCGGTCCTATTCGGCTTCCTTGTGTTTTGGCCGACCCTCCACCTTCCGTGTCCCTTAAATAGGCAGCCACACCCTTTTCTAGGGTTTGGGTTTTGATAGACTAAGTTAGCTTTTGCTACTTCGCCTTGTACTCGCGCGTGTCGGCTAGACCACCCGAATACTTGTCTTCGGAACCCCACCATCTTTCTGTTTCAGATTGAATCCTACATCGTTTATTTGCAATTGAGTTGTTGTTCATCTTGTTCTTGCTTGTTCTTCGATTGCTTGCAGGAACAATTACCCTCGTGGTTTGGTTGATTGTGCGCCGACAACGTCACGAACAACCTCTGGAGTTGGTGTATCGATCGCTAAGGCGCAACGTCCATGGATGGTTGTACTCGGATCGTCAACGTCATCCCCTTCCCCTTCCTCAATCGAATCTACCACTCTCATCGAAAGATCGGGACCGCAAGTGCTATCAGAAGAATTAGGAGTTCATCGAAATCAAGATCGTTCAACCTTTCCGCTGGAATTGGGAGCGCGATAGAACTTCATCTTGTGGTCGTGAAGTTCGACACGTGTGGTTGGGCGAGCTATAGAGTGCAAAATCTTGCATTGGCAACGGGAGATCTGATGAGTACATCTCTACTACATATTCATCTTCTACATCAAGTGTGCATGATAAAGCTAGTAATGAGGCTCCAACGGGTCCTATGACAAGAGCAAGAGCTAAGCTGCTACAACAACAGGTGCTTTTGTTTCCCTATTGCTTTGGATGAGAATGGTATACTACCAAATGTGTGTATTCTCAGATTTGAAGCAATGGAAGAACAAGGATGAGAGGACTAATGGGCCAGCCCCAAAGAGAAAGAGAGCCATGCAACCACATGGGAGGAGGCCCATGCTCTCACATATCAAAAGGAGGGAAGCTCCACGCAGCCAAGACTTGAAGAAGAGGCCCATGTGCCAATTGAGGAGTTTGTGGGCCTGCGTGCCAATTGTGGGCTAAGATTGCGTAATTCAACCATGTAATTAGTTAGTGTTCAATTCTGAATTATTTTAGGATTCATAGACCAGATTGAACTCGGCCTTAGGCCCAATGCGTGCGTGCAGAGGTTAGGGTTGGTTTTATGTAGCAGCCGCCCCCCTATTGTTGCTCATACCACTTTTAATAATAGAATACTCTTGTTCTTTTTGTTGGCCGAACCAACTTGAGGGAGAATTGGGAGTTCATCGAAATCAAGATCATTCAACCTTTCCGATGGGAATTGGGAGCGCGATAGAACTTCATCTTGTGGTCGTGAAGTTTAGCATGTTTGGTTGGGCGAATTATAGAGTGCTAACTCTTGCTTTGGCAACGGGAGATCACTACAGTTCGTCGAATCCTCGTGAGTACCTTGATCCTACGTCGAGAAGATCGGGCAACCCGGTATCATCTTGGTATCAGAGCGCAGTTTACTTGGTAGGATTATTTACCCTTACTTTAGATTGATTTACTGCTGTACTATAGTCCATTAAAACCGAAAATTGCCACAAAAACATCCGAACCTTTAGATTAATCTATTATTTCGGGTGAGTTTTATTTGGTTTTAATCCATTAGAACTTTTGTTTAGGTGCTGGTCTTTGTGTTCCTTAGCGTAACTTGATCTTGTGTCCACGTGAAGCCTAGAAAAAAAATCCGCTAGTTGAATTCCTCAATTAGCGTCCACAAAAAGTAGAATCAATTTACCCTTAGAGTCGAATACAACCTCTCCCAAAGCTATCCGAGTACCACCCAAGAATCCAAGTCGGTTTTGGCTAGCTGTCCACTTCTGAAACTGTTTGGAGTTCTGCCATCCGAAACCATCTCTAGGGAAGTGCTTCGTGGGTTGCCTTACCGTGTGCAATAACCGAACACCATACATACGAGTATCACTTTTATCCTTTGAATACTTGAGACTAGTCATTGATATTTATTAAGGGTTGCTCCTGAATACTTATAATTGAACTTTGGGCTTGTGCATCAACCACTCCAGCCGATCAAAAAAATTTTCAAAGTTTAGAGAGAGAGAGAGAGAGAGAGAGAGAGAGACTTTATACCCCTACCTTCCACAAAAAGTTTGTGACCCATATACCTCAATAGAGAAAAAAAGGTGTGAGAAGGCTGATTTCGGTGAGTGCTTCTAGTTCATAGTTTCAGTTTGAGTCACTAAATTTTTTGAGCAATATTGTGCCCTCTATTCTTGTTATTGCAATTGGCTAGCGTCTCTCCTAGTACTTGTGCAAAACGAGCTATTTCATCATTAGTTTCAGATTGCTTCCAACTAGCTCATTCCTTTGTTTGCATTAAGTCACACTGATCTTTGTGTGTGCGTTCATATATTTCACTTAAACCTATTGGATCAGCACTTGGGCAAAGATTCTAGCTTGGATTATTACTTAATCTTACAACATCATGAAATTCAGATTGTGTAGGATAAACACTTTTATACCAAGCTCCACCCTATAACTATTGTTGTGCAAGTAGTGAACACTCTTAGATACGAACTTTCACAAAAAGGAAACTATATTTTTCACCCGTCATATTGTTTTGGTCATAAATTTTTTATCCATGATGAATTTGAAGGTGGGACCAGATCCATTGCGTATCCCTTAAAATTATCTTTCCAACGAGTACAAGAACACCTGAATCGGACTCCGTTTGTGAATGTTACGGCCTTTTTAGTAACTGTCTGTCAGGCTGTCCAGAACCGAATTCGAATTGAATCCTGAGTTGAATCCAAGTTTGAATTGGGTTGAGCACATGGGAAGTCCGAATTTGGCGTGAAAATCTTATCCAAAACTTGTAGTTTATGTCCTTTGGCTCCTCCCTTTTGCTCTCCCAAGTCTTCACATGAGTCATACCTAAGAATACATAAAATACTAGCATGAGGTAGTATTCCATGTTCATCATCAATTAAAGGAAACTCCTTAAGAAACAAAAGCACCTGTTTGTTTAAACGCTTGGCTCTTGCCCTTGTCATTGGGCCCTTTGGTTCTTGGATATTCTCATGCATGCTTGGAGTGGAAGATGTATATGTAATGGGGATGTCCTCATCAGCACTTGTATTACTTGCAGCTTCACTTATGGCGTCCATCTCAGTATGTGCATGAGCACTAATAGGAGAAGATGTATAAGTGTTAGGGATGCCATCACCAAAGAAAGGTGATAAATCAGCGACATTGAACGTAGAGCTCATGCCATAGTCATCACCAAAGAAAGGTGATAAATCAGCGACATTAAACGTAGAGCTCATGCAATAGTCATCGCCGGAAAGCTCTATGTTGTAGGCATTGTTGTTGATCTTCGCAAGCACCTTGAAAGGCCCATCACCGCGCGGTAGTAACTTAGACTTGCGACGTTCTGGAAAACGATCCTTGCGGTAGTGTACCCCAACCAAATCACCTGGTTGAAAAACCATCTTCTTCCTTTTCTTCTGCGCCTTCTCAGCATAGTATTTGACCTTGCGCTCTATCGCTTCTTTTGTCTTGAGATGCAATTTCTTCACATATTCAGTTGCTTGGACGCTTCCATATGAGTATGGTGTTGACTAGGAAGCGGCAACAAATCAAACGGCATAAAGGGCTTGAAACCATAAACTACCTCAAATGGACACATCTGCGTAGTGGAATGCCCAGCCCGATTATAAGCGAATTCCACGTGCGGCAAACAATCCTCCCAGTCGCGCAGATTCTTCCTGATCATGGTCCGGAGTAGCATCGAAAGTGTGTGTTTCAACACCTCTGTTTGACCATCAGTTTGGGGATGACAAGTTGTGCTGAATAACAACTTCGTCCCCAGTTGACCCCAAAGCGTCTTCCAGAAGTAGCTCATGAACTTCACGTCGCGATCCGACATAATAGTACGTGGCACACCATGTAGCCTCACGATCTCCCTGAAAAACAAGTCAGCAATATGCGACGCATTGTCGCTCTTGTGGCACGGAATAATGTGTGCCATCTTCGAAAAATTATCCACAACGACAAAAACAGAATAACTCCCTCTCTTAGTTCTAGGCAGTCCTAAAACAAAATCCATACAAATATCCTCCCATGGGACATTGGGAACAGGTAAAGGGGTATACAAACCGTGTGGATGCAACTTCGATTTCGCTTTGTGGCAAGTAATGCATCGCTGCACATACCTATGCACATCTCGCATCATCTTAGGCCAATAAAAGTGATCGCTCAGCATAGACAACATCTTCTTACGTCCAAAATGTCCCATCAATCCACCTGCTTGTGATTCCTGCAGTAATAGCAAACGCACGGAGGATTCTGGAATGCATAATTTGTTAGTGCGAAACAAAAACCCATCATGGATGTGAAATTTATCCCAGCCTTTTCCCTCTTTGCAACGTGCTAAACCAGGAACGTGCACAATGTAAGGAAACGACTCAATGAATTCGACCCATTTGGCATGTCTACGGTTCAGGTTTGCTTGGCCCTTTAAATACTTCAAAGCCTCATGATCAGAATGAATAATAAACTCTTTTAGGCCATAAATAGTGTTGCCAAGTTTCTAACGCACGCACTAACGCATAAAGCTCTTTGTCATAGACCGGATAATTCAATTGAGCACCATTCAGTTTCTCACTAAAATAAGCTACCGGTCTACCCTCTTGCATTAAAACACCGCCAATACCCAATCCACTAGCATCACACTCAATTTCAAAAAATTTAGTGAAATCAGGTAAAACAAGCAACGGTGCTTCAGTCAAGCGTCTCTTAAGTTCAGCAAAAGCATTTTCTTGCGCTACCCCCACACAAATTAAAGGGGCAGCGACGGTGCTAAAATCCTTCATGAAATGCCAATAAAAACCAGCGAGACCATGAAAGCTCCTAATCTGACTTACATTCACAGGAGTTGGCCAATTTTTAATCGCTTCAATTTTAGACTCATCTACTTCAACTCCCTGTGCAGAAACAACATAGCCCAAAAAGATGACACGATCTTTGCAAAAAGTGCACTTCTCTATGTTACCAAATAACCTATTCTCACGCAAAACGTGTAGAACTTATCTAAGATGGTCTATGTGTTCAGATTCAGTGCGACTGTAAATCAGAATATCATCAAAGTACACAACCACAAATTTACCAATAAAATGCCTTAAAACATGATTCATTAAGCGCATGAATGTACTAGGTGCATTAGTTAAACCAAAAGGCATGACTAACCACTCGTACAATCCAAATTTTGTTTTAAAGGCTGTTTCCACTCATCCCCTTCATGCATTCTAATTTGATGGTAACCACTGCGCAAATCTATCTTAGAGAAAATAACAGCACCACTCAATAACAGCACCACTCGATAGGATGACGATATCGAATTGTGATATTATTAATCGCTTGACAATCTACACGCATACGCCATGAACCATCTTTCTTAGGAACTAAAATAACAGGAACAACATAAGGGCTTAAGCTTTCACGGACATACCCTTTGGAGAGAAGCTCTTGTACTTGTTTCTGAATTTCCTTTGTTTCCTTGGGATTGGTGTGGTACGGTGGTCGGTTCGGCAGCGATGCTCCTGGAATCAAGTCGATCTTATGTTCTATCCCGCGTATTGGTGGTAGCCCCGCTGGTACCTCCTCTGGAAAGACGTCGCTGAAATCCTGCAAAACAGAAACAACACCACTAGGAAGAGAAGTTATGTCGTTAGTCGAAAGCAATGCGTCTTTGTACAGCAGCACGGCGTGCACCAAATTAGGATCCTCGCTGAATTCTCTCATCTCTGATTTGGTGGCTAGCATCAGTAAATTCTTCTCTCCCTCACGTTTCTTGTTACTACTTAGATGGTTCTCTCGCTCTTGTACACTCTCAACGTGCATATCAATTTTTTGCATGGAGGAATTGACAATGTTGCGGTGTAAGAGGCTGCAAGATGACATCCATATTGTTCCATCCAAATGTGTAACGATTTGTACGCCCATCGTGAACAGCGGAACGGTCATATTGCCATGGCCGTCCCAAGAGCAAGTGACACACCGTCATAGGCACAACATCGCAGTCCACAGTATCGGTGTACTTCCCAATAGAAAATGTCACACCCACCATATAGTTCACCTTCACTTCCTTTTTGTCGCTCAACCATTGCACATGATAGGACGCGGATGTGGCAAATACTTCAAACCCAACTTAGGACACATATCCTTGCTAGCCAGATTGTGACAACTCCCTCCATCAATGATCACCTTGCACACCTTACCCTTATCAAGCTTTACCCATGTCTGAAACAAATTGCACCGCTGTTCGAGTGATGGCGATGGCATCACACTAAGCACCTTGGGCGTGCAAACAATGGAATACTGCTCAGTGTTAGGAAACTCAGGATCGCACTCACATTGTTCTATGACATCAGTGTGCAAGACTGCTTGTGCATTACGTGACTTATCATCACTAGCTGAAACATAACCGCCATCCTCTGTGATAAGCATAGTTCTAACATTTGGGCAGTCCCTCTGAAAATGGACAACGCCCTTGCACTTGTGGCAAATAATGTCACGTGAACGGCCTGTTGACCCCATAGACGAGGTCGCACTAGCAGTGGGTGCCATAGGTCGACGCACCGGTGATGGTGTACTCTCCAGCTTCTTACTTGCGGAACTGCGCATCGCTGAATTGCTTGCAGCTGAAATGCTCTTGTTTGGTTGGCTGTTGTTATTTGGCTGTCCCGGACTGGCTGAAGAACGTGACCAGGCAGCGAACCGTGCGTCTTCAATCACTTGTCTCTCGACTTCACGTGCTTGGTGCAGCAACTCAATCTCGCTATGATTGACAATGCGTTTGACAGCATGATTCATGCCAGCTAGAAATCTCGCTATGGTCTGTTCTTCATTCTTGCGGACATCTGCATGTAGCATGATAGTCTCCATTTCTTTATGATATTCATCAATTGATTTCATACCTTGTCGCAGCCCTGTCAACTTCTCAAATAGTAAGCGCTTGTAGTGGCGAGGTACAAAGCGTGCCCGCAAATGCTGCTTCATCTGCTCCCAGGTGATAATCGGTAACTCATGGCGCTCCATGCGCTTACGGATGAACTGCTCCCACCAATGTGTGGCATAATCATCCAAGCCATTGGACGCAAGCCACAGCTTCTTCTCATTGGAATAGTTGTTCATCCGAAACAACTTATCAACTTTTAGCTCCCAAGTGAGGTATTGTTCCACATCTGTACCACCTGAAAATATAGAAAGATTAAATTTGGGCTTAGCGACAAGATCCTCGGCATCGTCGTGGTGAGGACGCTGCACGTTGTTGTGGTGGTGGCGCTGTCGGTCATCGTAGTCGTCGACGGGGAAATCGTCATCCCGGCGCTCGACCACGTCAGCCCAGCTACGAGGTGCATGATGCACACCTCCTTCGTGGGCACCCTGTGGTGCACCTCCACCTTGGCCACCGTTGCCTCGGCCAGGCCCATATGCCTGAGAGCGTGCCGCGGCTGCCATCCTGACGTTTGGCGGCACGGGCTGTCCCAATCCGAGTCCGAATCGGTTTCAAATCTTTATATGTTTTGTTTTCTGGTTCAAGGGGCTTCCAAATCCGTTTGGAACCAGAAAAAGAATCCTTCTCAATCTTTAGAAAGTCATGGTGTGGTCGGATTTTACCCTTACTTGCATTGCAATACTCGAACTCTTTATGTTTTGCAAGTCTCGCGCGTCTCTCCGGACAGCTCGTGCAGCATCCAATGAAATTGCCATAACTTTGTGTAGGAAGCTCCAAATCAAGTGTCGTTTGATTCGTTGGAAAATAGACTTCATTAGCTTTCCAAATATGTCTTTTGTGCACGTTAGAAACCTCAGAATTGGTATTCAAAGCTTCTTGAACATTGTGCACAGAACTGCAAGCACTAACCAAAGTTGTAGTGCTACTTGGTGCCACATCAATATGCCTCCTAGCTCATTTTGGCATGCTCTTCAGGACTGTCGAGTCGGTGTAAAAACATTCCTCCACAATGGGCTCGACGGCATCAACTCACACTATGCAGACGAAATCGAGGTACGGATTAAAACTGTTTGCCAAACACCCCGAACAGACTTTACACTAGCTCATTTTGGCATGCATTTCGAGTCCATATGAGTCGATGTGAAATATCCTCCACAACAGGTTTCGACGGATACAAGAATCTGGATGCGGACAACATCAAGGCACGAAATGAAACTGAGTGCCGAACACCCCGAATGGGCTACATATGTGCCCTAGCTCATTTTGGCGTGCATTTCGAATCCGGTCATTGGTATGAAACTTTCCTCCGCAACGTGTCCAAGAGGGTTCTGTAAACTCTATGCGGACGAAATCGAGCCAAAAAATGAAGCTCACTTGAAAACACACTGAATGGACATCGTATGCGCCTAAGCTTATTTTGGCACTCATTTCGAATCTGGTTGAGTCGTTGTGAAACTTTCTACCCAAACGATTTCCGATGGTATTAGTTAACTCCATGCGGATGAAATTGATGCATAAAATAAAACTAAGTGCCAAACAACCTGAATGGGCTTCATACGCGCCCCTGCTCGTTTCGGCGTGCTTGTTGAATTCGTCAAAGTCGATGTGAAACTTTTCTCCACAACGGCTTCCGATGTCTTCAGTTCACTCCACATGGATGAAATCAACGCACGAAATAATACAGACTGCCAAACACCCCGAATAGACTTCATATGTAGCCTAGCTCGTATTGGTAAAGCAGTTCGAAACCGTCCTAGTCGGTGCGAACCGTTCCTCCACAACAGGTTACAACGGGTACTACATACTCCGTGCAGACAAAATCATGGCTTGAAACGAAACTGATAGCCAAATATTCTGAATAGACTTAACATGCGCCCGACTCATTTTGGTGTGCATTTTGATTCCATCCAAGCATGTGTGGAACTTTCCTGCACGATGGGTTCTGACGTGCACTAGAAACTCGCTGCGGATGAAATCGCAGAATGAAAAGAAACTGTGTGCCAAACGCCTCAAATTGACATCATATGCCTCCTAGCTCATTTTGGCATGCTCTTCAGGACTGTCGAGTCGGTGTAAAAACATTCCTCCACAATGGGCTCGACGGCATCAACTCACACTATGCAGACGAAATCGAGGTACGGATTAAAACTGTTTGCCAAACACCCCGAACAGACTTTACACTAGCTCATTTTGGCATGCATTTCGAGTCCATATGAGTCGATGTGAAATATCCTCCACAACAGGTTTCGACGGATACAAGAATCTGGATGCGGACAACATCAAGGCACGA
>CM029616.1:13094488-13164495 GCA_017311315.1 Dendrocalamus latiflorus | reverse complement strand
TGAAATCAAGGCACGAAATAAAACTGACTGCCAAACACCCCGAATAGACTTCATACGTAGCCTAGCTCATTTTGGTAAAGCAGTTCGAAACCGTCCTAGTCGGTGCGAAACGTTCCCCCAACAGGTTACAACGGATACTACATACTCCGTGCAGACAAAATCAAGGCTCGAAACGAAACTGGCAGCCAAACATCCTGAATAGACTTAACATGCGCCCAACTCATTTTGGTGTGCATTTTGATTCCATCCTAGCATGTGTGGAACTTTCCTCCACGATGGGTTCTGACGTGCACTAGAAACTCGCTGCGGATGAAATCGCAGAATGAAAAGAAACTGTGTGCCAAACGCCTCAAATTGACATCATATGCCTCCTAGCTCATTCTGGCATGCTCTTCAGGACTGTCGAGTCGGTGTAAAAACTTTCCTCCACAATGGGCTCGACGGCCATCAACTCACACTATGCTGACGAAATCGAGGTACGGAATAAAACTGTTTCCCAAACAACCCCGAACGGACTTTAGAAGTACCCAGGCTCATTTTGGCATGCATTTCGAGTCCATATGAGTCGATGTGAAAATTTCCTCCACCAACAGGTTCGACGGATACAAGAATCTGGATGCGGGACAACATCAAGGCACGAAATGAAACTGAGTGTCCGAACACCCCGAATGGGCTACATATGTGCCCTAGCTCATTTTGGCGTGCATTTCGAATCCGGTCATTGGTATGAAACTTTCCTCCGCAACGTGTTCAAGAGGGTTCTGTAAACTCTATGCGACGAAATCGAGGCAAAAATGAAGCTCAATTGAAAACACACTGAATAGACATCGTATGCGCCTAAGCTTATTTTGGCATTCATTTCGAATCTGGTTGAGCCGTTGTGAAACTTTCTGCCCTAGCGATTTCCGATGGTATTAGTTAAATCGATGCGGAATGAAAATTGATGCATAAAATAAAAATAAGTGCCAAACAACCCGAATGGGCTTCATACGGGCCCCAGCTCGTTTCGGCGTGCTTGTTGAATTCTGTGAAGGTCGATGTGGAACATTTCTCCACAACGGCTTCCGATGTCTTCAGTTCACTCCACGTGGATGAAATCAAGGCACGAAATAAAACTGACTGCCAAACACCCCGAATAGACTTCATACGTAGCCGAGCTCATTTTGGTAAAGCAGTTCGAAAACCGTCCTAGTCGGTGCGAAACGTTCCTCCACAACAGGTTACAACGGATACTAAATACTCCGTGCAGACAAAATCAAGGCTCGAAACGAAACTGGCAGCCCAACATCCTGAATAGACTTAACATGCGCCCAACTCATTTTGGTGTTGCATTTTGATTCCATCCTAGCATGTGTGGAACTTTCCTGCACGGATGGGTTCTGACGTGCACTAGAAACTCGCTGCGGATGAAATCGCAGAATGAAAAGAAACTGTGTGCCAAATGCCTCAAATTGACCATCTTATGCTTCCTAGCTCATTTGGCATGCTCTTCAGGACTGTCGAGTCGGTGTAAAAAACTTTCCTCCACAATGGGCTCGACGGCATCAACTCACACTATGCTGACGAAATCGAGGTACGGAATAAAACTGTTTCCCAAACACCCCGAACGGACTTTCGAAGTACCCAGGCTCATTTTGGCATGCATTTTGAGTCCATCTGAGTCGATGTGAAAATTTCCTCCCACAACAGGTTTCGACGGATACAAGAATCTGGATGCGGACAAAATCAAGGCACGAAATGAAACTTAGTGTCGAACACTACGAATGGCTACATATGTGCCCTAGCTCATTTTGGCGTGCATTTCGAATCCGTTCATTTGTTTGAAACTTTCCTCCGCAACGTGTTCAAGACAGTTCTGTAAACTCTATGCGGACGAAATCGAGGCACAGAATGAAGCTGACTTGAAAACACACCGACATGGACATCGTATGCGCCTAAGCTTATTTTGGCATTCATTTCGAATCTGGTTGAGTCGTTGTGAAACTTTCTGCCCGAGCGATTTCCGATGGTATTAGTTAAATCGATGCGGATGAAATTGATGCATAAAATAAAAATAAGTGCCAAAACAACCCGAATGGGCTTCATACGGGCCCCAGCTCGTTTCGGCGTGCTTGTTGAATTCGTGAAAGTCGATGTGGAACATTTCTCCACAACGGCTTCCGATGTCTTCAGTTCACTCCACGTGGATGAAATCAAGGCACGAAATAAAACTGACTGCCAAACACCCCGAATAGACTTCGTACGTAGCCGAGCTCATTTTGGTAAAGCAGTTCGAAACCGTCCTAGTCGGTGCGAAACGTTCCTCCACAACAGGTTACAACGGATACTACATACTCCGTGCAGACAAAATCAAGGCTCGAAACGAAACTGGCAGCCAAACATCCTGAATAGACTTAATATGCGCCCAACTCATTTTGGTGTGCATTTTGATTCCATCCTAGCATGTGTGGAACTTTCCTCCACGATGTGTTCTGACGTGCACTAGAAACTCGCTGCGGATAAAATCGCAGAATGGAAAGAAACTGTGTGCCAAACGCCTCAAATTGACATCTTATGCTTCCTAGCTCATTTTGGCATGCTCTTCAGGACTGTCGAGTCGGTGTAAAAACTCTCCTCCACAATGGGCTCGACGGCATCAACTCACACTATGCTGACGAAATCGAGGTACGGAATAAAACTGTTTCCCAAACACCCCGAACGGACTTTAGAAGTACCCAGGCTCATTTTGGCATGCATTTCGAGTCCATATGAGTCGATGTGAAAATTTCCTCCACAACAGGTTTCGACGGATACAAGAATCTGGATGCGGACAACATCAAGGCACGAAATGAAACTGAGTGCCGAACACCCCGAATGGGCTACATATGTGCCCTAGCTCATTTTGGCGTGCATTTCGAATCCGGTCATTGGTATGAAACTTTCCTCCGCAACGTGTTCAAGAGGGTTCTGTAAACTCTATGCGGACGAAATCGAGGCAAAAAATCAAGCTCAATTGAAACACACTGAATAGACATCGTATGCGCCTAAGCTTATTTTGGCATTCATTTCGAATCTGGTTGAGCCGTTGTGAAACTTTCTGCCCTAGCGATTTCCGATGGTATTAGTTAAATCGATGCGGATGAAATTGATGCATAAAATAAAAATAAGTGCCAAACAACCCGAATGGGCTTCATACGGGCCCCAGCTCGTTTCGGCGTGCTTGTTGAATTCGTGAAGGTCGATGTGGAACATTTCTCCACAACGGCTTCCGATGTCTTCAGTTCACTCCACGTGGATGAAATCAAGGCACGAAATAAAACTGACTGCCAAAACACCCCGAATAGACTTCATACGTAGCCGAGCTCATTTTGGTAAAGCAGTTCGAAACCGTCCTAGTCGGTGCGAAACGTTCCTCCACAACAGGTTACAACGGATACTACATACTCCGTGCAGACAAAATCAAGGCTCGAAACGAAACTGGCAGCCCAACATCCTGAATAGACTTAACATGCGCCCAACTCATTTTGGTGTGCATTTTGATTCCATCCTAGCATGTGTGGAACTTTCCTGCACGATGGGTTCTGACGTGCACTAGAAACTCGCTGCGGATGAAATCGCAGAATGAAAAGAAACTGTGTGCCAAATGCCTCAAATTGACATCTTATGCTTCCTAGCTCATTTTGGCATGCTCTTCAGGACTGTCGAGTCGGTGTAAAAACTTTCCTCCACAATGGGCTCGACGGCATCAACTCACACTATGCTGACGAAATCGAGGTACGGAATAAAACTGTTTCCCAAACACCCCGAACGGACTTTCGAAGTACCCAGGCTCATTTTGGCATGCATTTTGAGTCCATCTGAGTCGATGTGAAAATTTCCTCCACAACAGGTTTCGACGGATACAAGAATCTGGATGCGGACAAAATCAAGGCACGAAATGAAACTTAGTGTCGAACACTACGAATGGGCTACATATGTGCCCTAGCTCATTTTGGCGTGCATTTCGAATCCGTTCATTTGTTTGAAACTTTCCTCCGCAACGTGTTCAAGACAGTTCTGTAAACTCTATGCGGACGAAATCGAGGCACAGAATGAAGCTGACTTGAAAACACACCGAATGGACATCGTATGCGCCTAAGCTTATTTTGGCATTCATTTCGAATCTGGTTGAGTCGTTGTGAAACTTTCTGCCCGAGCGATTTCCGATGGTATTAGTTAAATCGATGCGGATGAAATTGATGCATAAAATAAAAATAAGTGCCAAACAACCCGAATGGGCTTCATACGGGCCCCAGCTCGTTTCGGCGTGCTTGTTGAATTCGTGAAAGTCGATGTGGAACATTTCTCCACAACGGCTTCCGATGTCTTCAGTTCACTCCACGTGGATGAAATCAAGGCACGAAATAAAACTGACTGCCAAACACCCCGAATAGACTTCGTACGTAGCCGAGCTCATTTTGGTAAAGCAGTTCGAAACCGTCCTAGTCGGTGCGAAACGTTCCTCCACAACAGGTTACAACGGATACTACATACTCCGTGCAGACAAAATCAAGGCTCGAAACGAAACTGGCAGCCAAACATCCTGAATAGACTTAATATGCGCCCAACTCATTTTGGTGTGCATTTTGATTCCATCCTAGCATGTGTGGAACTTTCCTCCACGATGTGTTCTGACGTGCACTAGAAACTCGCTGCGGATAAAATCGCAGAATGGAAAGAAACTGTGTGCCAAACGCCTCAAATTGACATCTTATGACTTCCTAGCTCATTTTGGCATGCTCTTCAGGACTGTCGAGTCGGTGTAAAAACTCTCCTCCACAATGGGCTCGACGGCATCAACTCACACTATGCTGACGAAATCGAGGTACGGAATAAAACTGTTTCCCAAACACCCCGAACGGACTTTAGAAGTACCCAGGCTCATTTTGGCATGCATTTCGAGTCCATATGAGTCGATGTGAAAATTTCCTCCACAACAGGTTTCGACGGATACAAGAATCTGGATGCGGACAACATCAAGGCACGAAATGAAACTGAGTGCCGAACACCCCGAATGGGCTACATATGTGCCCTAGCTCATTTTGGCGTGCATTTCGAATCCGGTCATTGGTATGAAACTTTCCTCCGCAACGTGTTCAAGAGGGTTCTGTAAACTCTATGCGGACGAAATCGAGGCAAAAAATGAAGCTCAATTGAAAACACACTGAATAGACATCGTATGCGCCTAAGCTTATTTTGGCATTCATTTCGAATCTGGTTGAGCCGTTGTGAAACTTTCTGCCCTAGCGATTTCCGATGGTATTAGTTAAATCGATGCGGATGAAATTGATGCATAAAATAAAAATAAGTGCCAAACAACCCGAATGGGCTTCATACGGGCCCCAGCTCGTTTCGGCGTGCTTGTTGAATTCGTGAAGGTCGATGTGGAACATTTCTCCACAACGGCTTCCGATGTCTTCAGTTCACTCCACGTGGATGAAATCAAGGCACGAAATAAAACTGACTGCCAAACACCCCGAATAGACTTCATACGTAGCCGAGCTCATTTTGGTAAAGCAGTTCGAAACCGTCCTAGTCGGTGCGAAACGTTCCTCCACAACAGGTTACAACGGATACTACATACTCCGTGCAGACAAAATCAAGGCTCGAAACGAAACTGGCAGCCAAACATCCTGAATAGACTTAACATGCGCCCAACTCATTTTGGTGTGCATTTTGATTCCATCCTAGCATGTGTGGAACTTTCCTGCACGATGGGTTCTGACGTGCACTAGAAACTCGCTGCGGATGAAATCGCAGAATGAAAAGAAACTGTGTGCCAAACGCCTCAAATTGACATCTTATGCTTCCTAGCTCATTTTGGCATGCTCTTCAGGACTGTCGAGTCGGTGTAAAAACTTTCCTCCACAATGGGCTCGACGGCATCAACTCACACTATGCTGACGAAATCGAGGTACGGAATAAAACTGTTTCGCAAACACCCCGAACGGACTTTAGAAGTACCCAGGCTCATTTTGGCATGCATTTCGAGTCCATCTGAGTCGATGTGAAAATTTCCTCCACAACAGGTTTCGACGGATACAAGAATCTGGATGCGGACAACATCAAGGCACGAAATGAAACTTAGTGCCGAACACCCCGAATGGGCTACATATGTGCCCTAGCTCATTTTGGCGTGCATTTCGAATCCGGTCATTGGTATGAAACTTTCCTCCGCAACGTGTTCAAGACAGTTCTGTAAACTCTATGCGGACGAAATCGAGGCACAGAATGAAGCTGACTTGAAAACACACCGAATGGACATCGTATGCGCCTAAGCTTATTTTGGCATTCATTTCGAATCTGGTTGAGTCGTTGTGAAACTTTCTGCCCTAGCGATTTCCGATGGTATTAGTTAAATCGATGCGGATGAAATTGATGCATAAAATAAAAATAAGTGCCAAACAACCCGAATGGGCTTCATACGGGCCCCAGCTCGTTTCGGCGTGCTTGTTGAATTCGTGAAGGTCGATGTGGAACATTTCTCCACAACGGCTTCCGTTGTCTTCAGTTCACTCCACGTGGATGAAATCAAGGCACGAAATAAAACTGACTGCCAAACACCCCGAATAGACTTCATACGTAGCCGAGCTCATTTTGGTAAAGCAGTTCGAAACCGTCCTAGTCGGTGCGAAACGTTCCTCCACAACAGGTTACAACGGATACTACATACTCCGTGCAGACAAAATCAAGGCTCGAAACGAAACTGGCCGCCAAACATCCTGAATAGACTTAACATGCGCCCAACTCATTTTGGTGTGCATTTTGATTCCATCCTAGCATGTGTGGAACTTTCCTACACGATGGGTTCTGACGTGCACTAGAAACTCGCTGCGGATGAAATCGCAGAATGAAAAGAAACTGTGTGCCAAACGCCTCAAATTGACATCTTATGCTTCCTAGCTCATTTTGGCATGCTCTTCAGGACTGTCGAGTCGGTGTAAAAACTTTCCTCCACAATGGGCTCGACGGCATCAACTCACACTATGCTGACGAAATCGAGGTACGGAATAAAACTGTTTCGCAAACACCCCGAACGGACTTTAGAAGTACCCAGGCTCATTTTGGCATGCATTTCGAGTCCATCTGAGTCGATGTGAAAATTTCCTCCACAACAGGTTTCGACGGATACAAGAATCTGGATGCGGACAAAATCAAGGCACGAAATGAAACTTAGTGCCGAACACTACGAATGGGCTACATATGTGCCCTAGCTCATTTTGGCGTGCATTTCGAATCCGTTCATTGGTTTGAAACTTTCCTCCGGAACGTGTTCAAGACAGTTCTGTAAACTCTATGCGGACGAAATCGAGGCACAGAATGAAGATGACTTGAAAACACACCGAATGGACATCGTATGCGCCTAAGCTTATTTTGGCATTCATTTCGAATCTGGTTGAGTCGTTGTGAAACTTTCTGCCCTAGCGATTTCCGATGGTATTAGTTAAATCGATGCGGATGAAATTGATGCATAAAATAAAAATAAGTGCCAAACAACCCGAATGGGCTTCATACGGGCCTTAGCTCGTTTCGGCGTGCTTGTTGAATTCGTGAAAGTCGATGTGGAACATTTCTCCACAACGGCTTCCGATGTCTTCAGTTCACTCCACGTGGATGAAATCAAGGCACGAAATAAAACTGACTGCCAAACACCCCGAATAGACTTCATACGTAGCCGAGCTCATTTTGGTAAAGCAGTTCGAAACCGTCCTAGTCGGTGCGAAACGTTCCTCCACAACAGGTTACAACGGATACTACATACTCCGTGCAGACAAAATCAAGGCTCGAAACGAAACTGGCAGCCAAACATCCTGAATAGACTTAATATGCGCCCAACTCATTTTGGTGTGCATTTTGATTCCATCCTAGCATGTGTGGAACTTTCCTCCACGATGGGTTCTGACGTGCACTAGAAACTCGCTGCGGATGAAATCGCAGAATGAAAAGAAACTGTGTGCCAAACGCCTCAAATTGACATCTTATGCTTCCTAGCTCATTTTGGCATGCTCTTCAGGACTGTCGAGTCGGTGTAAAAACTTTCCTCCACAATGGGCTCGACGGCATCAACTCACACTATGCTGACGAAATCGAGGTACAGAATAAAACTGTCTCCCAAACACCCCGAACGAACTTTAGAAGTACCCAGGCTCATTTTGGCATGCATTTCGAGTCCATATGAGTCGATGTGAAAATTTCCTCCACAACAGGTTTCGACGGATACAAGAATCTGGATGCGGACAACATCAAGGCACGAAATGAAACTGAGTGCCGAACACCCCGAATGGGCTACATATGTGCCCTAGCTCATTTTGGCGTGCATTTCGAATCCGGTCATTGGTATGAAACTTTCCTCCGCAACGTGTTCAAGAGGGTTCTGTAAACACTATGCGGACGAAATCGAGGCAAAAAATGAAGCTCAATTGAAAACACACTGAATAGACATCGTATGCGCCTAATCTTATTTTGGCATCCATTTCGAATCTGGTTGAGCCGTTGTGAAACTTTCTGCCCTAGCGATTTCCGATGGTATTAGTTAAATCGATGCGGATGAAATTGATGCATAAAATAAAAATAAGTGCCAAACAACCCGAATGGGCTTCATACGGGCCCCAGCTCGTTTCGGCGTGCTTGTTGAATTCGTGAAGGTCGATGTGGAACATTTCTCCACAACGGCTTCCGTTGTCTTCAGTTCACTCCACGTGGATGAAATCAAGGCACGAAATAAAACTGACTGCCAAACACCCCGAATAGACTTCATACGTAGCCGAGCTCATTTTGGTAAAGCAGTTCGAAACCGTCCTAGTCGGTGCGAAACGTTCCTCCACAACAGGTTACAACGGATACTACATACTCCGTGCAGACAAAATCAAGGCTCGAAACGAAACTGGCCGCCAAACATCCTGAATAGACTTAACATGCGCCCAACTCATTTTGGTGTGCATTTTGATTCCATCCTAGCATGTGTGGAACTTTCCTACACGATGGGTTCTGACGTGCACTAGAAACTCGCTGCGGATGAAATCGCAGAATGAAAAGAAACTGTGTGCCAAACGCCTCAAATTGACATCTTATGCTTCCTAGCTCATTTTGGCATGCTCTTCAGGACTGTCGAGTCGGTGTAAAAACTTTCCTCCACAATGGGCTCGACGGCATCAACTCACACTATGCTGACGAAATCGAGGTACGGAATAAAACTGTTTCGCAAACACCCCGAACGGACTTTAGAAGTACCCAGGCTCATTTTGGCATGCATTTCGAGTCCATCTGAGTCGATGTGAAAATTTCCTCCACAACAGGTTTCGACGGATACAAGAATCTGGATGCGGACAAAATCAAGGCACGAAATGAAACTTAGTGCCGAACACTACGAATGGGCTACATATGTGCCCTAGCTCATTTTGGCGTGCATTTCGAATCCGTTCATTGGTTTGAAACTTTCCTCCGGAACGTGTTCAAGACAGTTCTGTAAACTCTATGCGGACGAAATCGAGGCACAGAATGAAGATGACTTGAAAACACACCGAATGGACATCGTATGCGCCTAAGCTTATTTTGGCATTCATTTCGAATCTGGTTGAGTCGTTGTGAAACTTTCTGCCCTAGCGATTTCCGATGGTATTAGTTAAATCGATGCGGATGAAATTGATGCATAAAATAAAAATAAGTGCCAAACAACCCGAATGGGCTTCATACGGGCCTTAGCTCGTTTCGGCGTGCTTGTTGAATTCGTGAAAGTCGATGTGGAACATTTCTCCACAACGGCTTCCGATGTCTTCAGTTCACTCCACGTGGATGAAATCAAGGCACGAAATAAAACTGACTGCCAAACACCCCGAATAGACTTCATACGTAGCCGAGCTCATTTTGGTAAAGCAGTTCGAAACCGTCCTAGTCGGTGCGAAACGTTCCTCCACAACAGGTTACAACGGATACTACATACTCCGTGCAGACAAAATCAAGGCTCGAAACGAAACTGGCAGCCAAACATCCTGAATAGACTTAATATGCGCCCAACTCATTTTGGTGTGCATTTTGATTCCATCCTAGCATGTGTGGAACTTTCCTCCACGATGGGTTCTGACGTGCACTAGAAACTCGCTGCGGATGAAATCGCAGAATGAAAAGAAACTGTGTGCCAAACGCCTCAAATTGACATCTTATGCTTCCTAGCTCATTTTGGCATGCTCTTCAGGACTGTCGAGTCGGTGTAAAAACTTTCCTCCACAATGGGCTCGACGGCATCAACTCACACTATGCTGACGAAATCGAGGTACAGAATAAAACTGTCTCCCAAACACCCCGAACGAACTTTAGAAGTACCCAGGCTCATTTTGGCATGCATTTCGAGTCCATATGAGTCGATGTGAAAATTTCCTCCACAACAGGTTTCGACGGATACAAGAATCTGGATGCGGACAACATCAAGGCACGAAATGAAACTGAGTGCCGAACACCCCGAATGGGCTACATATGTGCCCTAGCTCATTTTGGCGTGCATTTCGAATCCGGTCATTGGTATGAAACTTTCCTCCGCAACGTGTTCAAGAGGGTTCTGTAAACACTATGCGGACGAAATCGAGGCAAAAAATGAAGCTCAATTGAAAACACACTGAATAGACATCGTATGCGCCTAATCTTATTTTGGCATCCATTTCGAATCTGGTTGAGCCGTTGTGAAACTTTCTGCCCTAGCGATTTCCGATGGTATTAGTTAAATCGATGCGGATGAAATTGATGCATAAAATAAAAATAAGTGCCAAACAACCCGAATGGGCTTCATACGGGCCCCAGCTCGTTTCGGCGTGCTTGTTGAATTCGTGAAGGTCGATGTGGAACATTTCTCCACAACGGCTTCCGTTGTCTTCAGTTCACTCCACGTGGATGAAATCAAGGCATGAAATAAAACTGACTGCCAAACACCCCGAATAGACTTCATACGTAGCCGAGCTCATTTTGGTAAAGCAGTTCGAAACCGTCCTAGTCGGTGCGAAACGTTCCTCCACAACAGGTTACAACGGATACTACATACTCCGTGCAGACAAAATCAAGGCTCGAAACGAAACTGGCCGCCAAACATCCTGAATAGACTTAACATGCGCCCAACTCATTTTGGTGTGCATTTTGATTCCATCCTAGCATGTGTGGAACTTTCCTACACGATGGGTTCTGACGTGCACTAGAAACTCGCTGCGGATGAAATCGCAGAATGAAAAGAAACTGTGTGCCAAACGCCTCAAATTGACATCTTATGCTTCCTAGCTCATTTTGGCATGCTCTTCTGGACTGTCGAGTCGGTGTAAAAACTTTCCTCCACAATGGGCTCGACGGCATCAACTCACACTATGCTGACGAAATCGAGGTACGGAATAAAACTGTTTCGCAAACACCCCGAACGGACTTTAGAAGTACCCAGGCTCATTTTGGCATGCATTTCGAGTCCATCTGAGTCGATGTGAAAATTTCCTCCACAACAGGTTTCGACGGATACAAGAATCTGGATGCGGACAAAATCAAGGCACGAAATGAAACTTAGTGCCGAACACTACGAATGGGCTACATATGTGCCCTAGCTCATTTTGGCGTGCATTTCGAATCCGTTCATTGGTTTGAAACTTTCCTCCGGAACGTGTTCAAGACAGTTCTGTAAACTCTATGCGGACGAAATCGAGGCACAGAATGAAGATGACTTGAAAACACACCGAATGGACATCGTATGCGCCTAAGCTTATTTTGGCATTCATTTCGAATCTGGTTGAGTCGTTGTGAAACTTTCTGCCCTAGCGATTTCCGATGGTATTAGTTAAATCGATGCGGATGAAATTGATGCATAAAATAAAAATAAGTGCCAAACAACCCGAATGGGCTTCATACGGGCCTTAGCTCGTTTCGGCGTGCTTGTTGAATTCGTGAAAGTTGATGTGGAACATTTCTCCACAACGGCTTCCGATGTCTTCAGTTCACTCCACGTGGATGAAATCAAGGCACGAAATAAAACTGACTGCCAAACACCCCGAATAGACTTCATACGTAGCCGAGCTCATTTTGGTAAAGCAGTTCGAAACCGTCCTAGTCGGTGCGAAACGTTCCTCCACAACAGGTTACAACGGATACTACATACTCCGTGCAGACAAAATCAAGGCTCGAAACGAAACTGGCAGCCAAACATCCTGAATAGACTTAATATGCGCCCAACTCATTTTGGTGTGCATTTTGATTCCATCCTAGCATGTGTGGAACTTTCCTCCACGATGGGTTCTGACGTGCACTAGAAACTCGCTGCGGATGAAATCGCAGAATGAAAAGAAACTGTGTGCCAAACGCCTCAAATTGACATCTTATGCTTCCTAGCTCATTTTGGCATGCTCTTCAGGACTGTCGAGTCGGTGTAAAAACTTTACTCCACAATGGGCTCGACGGCATCAACTCACACTATGCTGACGAAATCGAGGTACAGAATAAAACTGTCTCCCAAACACCCCGAACGAACTTTAGAAGTACCCAGGCTCATTTTGGCATGCATTTCGAGTCCATATGAGTCGATGTGAAAATTTCCTCCACAACAGGTTTCGACGGATACAAGAATCTGGATGCGGACAACATCAAGGCACGAAATGAAACTGAGTGCCGAACACCCCGAATGGGCTACATATGTGCCCTAGCTCATTTTGGCGTGCATTTCGAATCCGGTCATTGGTATGAAACTTTCCTCCGCAACGTGTTCAAGAGGGTTCTGTAAACACTATGCGGACGAAATCGAGGCAAAAAATGAAGCTCAATTGAAAACACACTGAATAGACATCGTATGCGCCTAATCTTATTTTGGCATCCATTTCGAATCTGGTTGAGCCGTTGTGAAACTTTCTGCCCTAGCGATTTCCGATGGTATTAGTTAAATCGATGCGGATGAAATTGATGCATAAAATAAAAATAAGTGCCAAACAACCCGAATGGGCTTCATACGGGCCCCAGCTCGTTTCGGCGTGCTTGTTGAATTCGTGAAGGTCGATGTGGAACATTTCTCCACAACGGCTTCCGTTGTCTTCAGTTCACTCCACGTGGATGAAATCAAGGCACGAAATAAAACTGACTGCCAAACACCCCGAATAGACTTCATACGTAGCCGAGCTCATTTTGGTAAAGCAGTTCGAAACCGTCCTAGTCGGTGCGAAACGTTCCTCCACAACAGGTTACAACGGATACTACATACTCCGTGCAGACAAAATCAAGGCTCGAAACGAAACTGGCCGCCAAACATCCTGAATAGACTTAACATGCGCCCAACTCATTTTGGTGTGCATTTTGATTCCATCCTAGCATGTGTGGAACTTTCCTACACGATGGGTTCTGACGTGCACTAGAAACTCGCTGCGGATGAAATCGCAGAATGAAAAGAAACTGTGTGCCAAACGCCTCAAATTGACATCTTATGCTTCCTAGCTCATTTTGGCATGCTCTTCTGGACTGTCGAGTCGGTGTAAAAACTTTCCTCCACAATGGGCTCGACGGCATCAACTCACACTATGCTGACGAAATCGAGGTACGGAATAAAACTGTTTCGCAAACACCCCGAACGGACTTTAGAAGTACCCAGGCTCATTTTGGCATGCATTTCGAGTCCATCTGAGTCGATGTGAAAATTTCCTCCACAACAGGTTTCGACGGATACAAGAATCTGGATGCGGACAAAATCAAGGCACGAAATGAAACTTAGTGCCGAACACTACGAATGGGCTACATATGTGCCCTAGCTCATTTTGGCGTGCATTTCGAATCCGTTCATTGGTTTGAAACTTTCCTCCGGAACGTGTTCAAGACAGTTCTGTAAACTCTATGCGGACGAAATCGAGGCACAGAATGAAGATGACTTGAAAACACACCGAATGGACATCGTATGCGCCTAAGCTTATTTTGGCATTCATTTCGAATCTGGTTGAGTCGTTGTGAAACTTTCTGCCCTAGCGATTTCCGATGGTATTAGTTAAATCGATGCGGATGAAATTGATGCATAAAATAAAAATAAGTGCCAAACAACCCGAATGGGCTTCATACGGGCCCCAGCTCGTTTCGGCGTGCTTGTTGAATTCGTGAAAGTCGATGTGGAACATTTCTCCACAACGGCTTCCGATGTCTTCAGTTCACTCCACGTGGATGAAATGAAGGCACGAAATAAAACTGACTGCCAAACACCCCGAATAGACTTCATACGTAGCCGAGCTCATTTTGGTAAAGCAGTTCGAAACCGTCCTAGTCGGTGCGAAACGTTCCTCCACAACAGGTTACAACGGATACTACATACTCCGTGCAGACAAAATCAAGGCTCGAAACGAAACTGGCAGCCAAACATCCTGAATAGACTTAATATGCGCCCAACTCATTTTGGTGTGCATTTTGATTCCATCCTAGCATGTGTGGAACTTTCCTCCACGATGGGTTCTGACGTGCACTAGAAACTCGCTGCGGATGAAATCGCAGAATGAAAAGAAACTGTGTGCCAAACGCCTCAAATTGACATCTTATGCTTCCTAGCTCATTTTGGCATGCTCTTCAGGACTGTCGAGTCGGTGTAAAAACTTTCCTCCACAATGGGCTCGACGGCATCAACTCACACTATGCTAACGAAATCGAGGTACAGAATAAAACTGTTTCCCAAACACCCCGAACGAACTTTAGAAGTACCCAGGCTCATTTTGGCATGCATTTCGAGTCCATATGAGTCGATGTGAAAATTTCCTCCACAACAGGTTTCGACGGATACAAGAATCTGGATGCGGACAACATCAAGGCACGAAATGAAACTGAGTGCCGAACACCCCGAATGGGCTACATATGTGCCCTAGCTCATTTTGGCGTGCATTTCGAATCCGGTCATTGGTATGAAACTTTCCTCCGCAACGTGTTCAAGAGGGTTCTGTAAACACTATGCGGACGAAATCGAGGCAAAAAATGAAGCTCAATTGAAAACACACTGAATAGACATCGTATGCGCCTAATCTTATTTTGGCATCCATTTCGAATCTGGTTGAGCAGTTGTGAAACTTTCTGCCCTAGCGATTTCCGATGGTATTAGTTAAATCGATGCGGATGAAATTGATGCATAAAATAAAAATAAGTGCCAAACAACCCGAATGGGCTTCATACGGGCCCCAGCTCGTTTCGGCGTGCTTGTTGAATTCGTGAAGGTCGATGTGGAACATTTCTCCACAACGGCTTCCGATGTCTTCAGTTCACTCCACGTGGATGAAATCAAGGCACGAAATAAAACTGACTGCCAAACACCCCGAATAGACTTCATACGTAGCCGAGCTCATTTTGGTAAAGCAGTTCGAAACCGTCCTAGTCGGTGCGAAACGTTCCTCCACAACAGGTTACAACGGATACTACATACTCCGTGCAGACAAAATCAAGGCTCGAAACGAAACTGGCAGCCAAACATCCTGAATAGACTTAACATGCGCCCAACTCATTTTGGTGTGCATTTTGATTCCATCCTAGCATGTGTGGAACTTTCCTGCACGATGGGTTCTGACGTGCACTAGAAACTCGCTGCGGATGAAATCGCAGAATGAAAAGAAACTGTGTGCCAAACGCCTCAAATTGACATCTTATGCTTCCTAGCTCATTTTGGCATGCTCTTCAGGACTGTCGAGTCGGTGTAAAAACTTTCCTCCACAATGGGCTCGACGGCATCAACTCACACTATGCTGACGAAATCGAGGTACGGAATAAAACTGTTTCGCAAACACCCCGAACGGACTTTAGAAGTACCCAGGCTCATTTTGGCATGCATTTCGAGTCCATCTGAGTCGATGTGAAAATTTCCTCCACAACAGGTTTCGACGGATACAAGAATCTGGATGCGGACAAAATCAAGGCACGAAATAAAACTGACTGCCAAACACCCCGAATAGACTTCATACGTAGCCGAGCTCATTTTGGTAAAGCAGTTCGAAACCGTCCTAGTCGGTGCGAAATGTTCCTCCACAACAGGTTACAACGGATACTACATACTCCGTGCAGACAAAATCAAGGCTCGAAACGAAACTGGCAGCCAAACATCCTGAATAGACTTAATATGCGCCCAACTCATTTTGGTGTGCATTTTGATTCCATCCTAGCATGTGTGGAACTTTCCTACGCACCACTTAAATTATCAGGTGAGTTCGTTTCAAACAGGTTTCACTTTGTTTGACAAAGATGTTATGATATTACATAATGAAAGTTTGTTGCGTTTGTTATTATGTACCGAGATTTATGATGAAGATCTTGCAATACGTGAGGCTACACATATGCTAAAACCGAGGATCATTTTCTATCAAGAAGGGGAGGATGATGTGACCACGCCACCAACACATATGACCCTAGCGCCCAATATCAAGATTGAACCAAAGGTGAATTCGTTTCTTCAGTTTCAACATATTTTAAATAAGAATATGATACTACCTAATGATGAAAATATATATTTTTGTAGTACCACATCATGTTTGCACCAATTCAACCAAGAGTTCAACTTGGACACGTTTTGGAATCCAATTCGCCTCAAGATCAATTCGGATTCAGCACGATGGCTCAACTTCAAATGTGTATAACTTTCACATACGGAGTCCATTTGAGGTCCACGAGTACTCGATGAAAAGCTTTTCTCGTCCGCTTTCCAACGGATCCAGTCGCATCTCCAAATTCCTCCTGTGCTTGCCGCAATCACTCGAAGAAGGTGTTGTATCACCTATTTGGGGCAAATTGAGCCTTGTAATGATTGGGCCCAAAGGGGAGGTGCTCCCCCACCTAGGCTCATACTGTTGACGGGTTACTATTCATGTGAACAGTACCATGAATAGTACCACCCCCTTTTCCTTAGTTTTGTGTGGCTTCCCCACCCCTATTTAAGGAAGCTGCACCCTTCTAGTTTTCGGGGATTTCGTTTGATTAGTTTTTCCATGGTGAAAACTTTTGTTCTTCGCTTGTGTCGGCTAGACCAACCGTAAAGAACCTTCTGCGGAATCCCACCTTTTGAGCTTAATATAAATAATTGCAATTTCAGATTGCTTGTTATCTTGTTCTTGCGTGTTCTTCGTGGCCAGGTCAACCGCGTTCTTGGCACGGTTGATAACGACTTGGAGTGTGGTTCAGCGATTGCTAAGGCGCAAGCGACGTCGTACGGTTGTAGTCAGGTCGCAAGAGTCACCTCCGTCAAAATCGAAGTTATCATTCTATCGGAAGATCGGGACCCCATCGCCTCATCAGTTGGTATCATAGCTTCAGTTGACCGGTAGGAATTTCTTGTATCCCTAGTTAGTAGATTGGTTTTATTTCCTATAGTCCAGAAAAAAATTGCCCTACAAAAAGAGTTAATTTTCGCTGTCCAAACCCCGTTGTGCCTTTCAATCTGTTAGTTTTGGTTTGCTAAATTGAATTTGTGTCCGTCTTAGCATTGTCTAGTTGCTGGTCATATCTTTGTTTCATAAAAAATCCAAACAAAAAAAATTCCCCACCCCAAACCCTAATTCCAATTCGGCTGATTTTTCCTTCCTCTGCAGCCGCCACCAAAAACGTGATAACTTTTGATTCCGATACTATTTTTGAGTGAGACCACCGCCATTAGATTCAAAACTTCATTGTCCATCTATATGTAAAATTTCACGTCATTCTAGGAAGGCAGTTAAGAGATATCTGCGGTGAAAGTTGACCTAAAATTCCAGATTGAATCTGCAACAGCCAGCACTTGTGAATTTTGTGCGAATTTTTTGGTCGGTTTCCAGAACTTGGCCCCAAAACAAAAGTTGTAGAAAAAGCCGTCAAAAACGTAGAAAAAAAGAATCATTGAAAAAAGGTAACTGAAAAAAAGTTACGGCCGAAATACTGACGTGCTGTCTAGTGGACAGAAATTTTCAGTTTTCAAGTTTTGGATCAATCCTTGTGTTCTTCAATTCCAGATTGCATTCGATTGAATTATCTTGTATTTACTACTCCCATACATTGCCATACACTTATTTTAGCCTTCTTTCATCTTTGGTTGATCAGCAACATAGGCTTAGTGCTAGATACGAACTATAATTCAATTATGTGCAATTTTCTGAAATTAATTGATTGTTTTCCTTTGCTACAAAATACATAGCCTATCCAAGCTCCACTTTTCTACTAACCGAACAGGTCTCGCTGTACCTTGCAATCGCTTTACTCATCACTTGAGTTAGATTTATCACAAACAAGCCACCGGTTGCACCACCTGTTTGCTTTGGTAAGAACTTGTAAGAATTTGGTAAGAGCTTGAGAGATGTGTGACTTGATTTGAGCCTCCATATCCTAGTAGTTGATAGGAACATTTATTTGTGATTTGTTTCCTTGTTTTCTACTAACAATGACAGGCTTGAGAAAATTGGTGGATTATGATGTCATCGCGGGCAGATTTGAACTTGAAGGGAAACAATTACCAGTATATATCTTGCCACTCACCGCTGAGAGTACGTCGTCGGACTACTTCTTGTGGGTTACTATGATGGATAGCTACTTTGAAAGACAAGATCTTGATCCTTATGAGAAGATGAGCATGGCAAGGACGGCGTTGATTGGTGATGTTCAACATTGGTGGTCAAATCTCGAGTTCCACTATATATACACATGGGAGGAGATGAAAAAGAAATTGCGACATCGTTTTGTACCTCCAGCACCCATGGTCACAAGCGAGGTGCAACCTGAGGTAACTGAAATTGTTGATATTGTTTTGGTTCCTACTCCATCTACAGATACCACCGAGATACTTGAAAAGGTGAAGGATGATCTGGTGCATCTTATGCCAATAGAGGAGAAGTTTGAGGTACCTACAGAATCTGATGAGGACAATAATGACAAAGGTACTGATTTGGTGCTACAACAAGACATAGAGCAACCTTGTGAGTATATACCTGCTATAGTGCAATATTTTAATATTCCTTGTGTTCACTTGAACGAACCATGTGCTGATCTAAATTCTCATAATTTTGCACATGTCGAATTAATTACACATAAAGAAGTTTTGTCTACAATATCCCCTGCTGATGCATTGTGCTATATCATGCTTAATGAGGCCGTTAGTTTGGATTGTGCTATGGAGAAAGTTTCTGAACTTGCATGTTCGAAATTCTTGTTTAGTGCCTACACCCCTGGGTATAAGTTTAATTTGATTGGAGATTATGGTGTAGAAAATCAATTTCTTGTATATCGAATATGCATAACTTGTGATCACATGGATGAATTGAAGTTTGTTGTTTTGAACAACAACTCTTGTATGATCAATCTTGTTCATTATGAAAGAAAAATAAAATTTAGTGATCATTCAATGCCTATGTGTTCTTCTCTTGTTGAACCATCTAACTTTGACAATCTGAATAATGAAATTGATGTATGGAAGAACTTGCAAATCTTTTCACCCTTACTGGATGAATTTGCTATTGCTCAATTAAAATCTAATTATATGAAAGAACTTTGCTTGATTCCAAAAGTTGTAGCTTTGCCCATATGTGCCACCACTACAAGTATACAACTTCCAAGATTTGAATTGCATAAATGCTTCACTTACATTTGCAAAACAAGTTGCAATAATTGCTATGTGAGAAATTTTGATTTGCTCATTAACATATATGTTTACTTTTGGGTTAATAATATAATGAGCTTTTATGATCACTGTTGTTTTATAACATTAATTGTGTAACAACAAAGAACTGTTAAAACGGATGACATATACATATACCATGCATACACCTTGGCTTCTTTGTTACCATACTTTCAGCTTATTAAAAGCTGAGGACGGCTTTATTTTCAAGAAGGGGAGAATGATAAGAACATGTACCCTGTGGATACAATCACATTTGCTATACTTGTTATTCGAATTACAAGAGCTCCTACGCACCACTTAAATTATCAGGTGAGTTCGTTTCAAACAGGTTTCACTTTGTTTGACAAAGATCTTATGATATTACATAATGAAAGCTTGTTGCGTTTGTTATTATGTACCGAGATTTATGATAAATATCATGCAATAGGTGAGGCTACACATATGCTAAAACCGAGGATGATTTTCTATCAAGAAGGGGAGGATGATGTGACCACGCCACCAACACATATGACCCTAGCGCCCATTATCAAGATTGAATCAAAGGTGAATTCGTTTCTTCAGTTTCAACATATTTTAAATAAGAATATGACGCTACCTAATGATGAAAATATATATTTTTGTAGCACCACATCATGTTTGCACCAATTCAAGCAAGAGTTCAACTTGGACACGTTTTGGAATCCAATTCGGCCTACAGATCAGTTCGGATTCAGCACGACGGCTCAACTTCAAATGTGTATAACTTTCACATACGGAGTCCGTTTGAGATCCACGAGTACTCGATGGAAAGCTTTTCGCGTCCTCTTTCCAACGGATCTGGCATCATCTCCAAATTCCTTCTGTGTTTGCCGCAATCACTCAAAGATTGTGCTGCATCATCTATGTGGGTCAAATTGGGCCTTGTAATGATTGGGCCCAAAGGGGAGGTGCTCCCCCACCTAGGCTCATACTGTTCACAGGTACTATTCATGTGAACAGTACCATGAATAGTACCACCCCCTTTTCCTTAGTTTTTGTGGCTTCCCCACCCCTATTTAAGGAGGCTGCACCCTTCTAGTTTTTGGGGATTTCGTTTGATTAGTTTTTCCATGGTGAAAACTTTTGTTCTTCGCTTGTGTCGGCTAGACCAACCGTAAAGAACCTTCTGCGGAATCCCACCTTTTGAGCTTAATATAAATATTTGCAATTTCAGATTGCTTGTTATCTTGTTCTTGCGTGTTCTTCGGTTGCATGCAGGAATAGACCTTCGTGGTCAGGTCAACCGCGTTTTTGGCACGGTTGATAACGACTTGGAGTGTGGTTCAGCGATTGCTAAGGCGCAAGCGACGTCGTACGGTTATAGTCGGGTCGCAAGAATCACCTATCATTCTATCGGAAGATCGGGACCCTATCGCCTCATCACTAACATTCTCCACCTTAACCATGTCTAACTCAGAGGATAACTATCATGCAAGGTCCTTAGCTTCTCCAAGTCATCGAGCAAAGCAGTACAAACATCACAATCGTCACAGGAGGGAGCAGATCTAAGTGAAGTAAGCTCCCGTGACAAGCTCTCTACTTCCTTCTCCATCTCGCTAACCCTAGCTCTAGATCTAGCATGTAATTTCCCTAGCTTAAGAAAAACATCATTAAGCTGGTCGTAGGAAGGGTATACCTTATCGGAGTCGGAATAGAGCTCGCTGTCGCTGATCTCGCCCTCAAGGGCCATGAAGCACATACCGGAGAAGTCGTCGCCGCCCTTGATATCTTGCTCGTCCGTCCCATCATCGTCGCTCCACCCCTCCACCTTGCTGAGGTCGAGGTCATCGAAGGCGGTGAGGACGTGGTGGAAGAGCTTCTTGGCTTTGCCAAGGTCACGAAACTTCTTCTTGCCTTGGGCATGAGCTGAGGGCTTCTTGTTGCGGTTCTTGTCGATGTAGTCATTCTTGCTCACACCGCCGTAGTCGCCCTTGCCCTTCTCCAGCTTGGGGCAGTTTGCTCGAATGTGGTTGGGGCCACCACACTCGAAGCAAATCACGGGTCCTCCTCTCTTTCTGTCCCTCCTTCTCTTGTAAGCATGAGAAAATTTTCTGGCTAGGAGGGCCAACTGGTCATCTGCAAGCTGGTCTAACTGATCATCAGTTACATCACAGAGAGCAGCCAGAGGAATCCACAAAGCGACTCGGAAGAAGATCTAGGAGCTGAAGTGGGATCGGTGACTAAGGTCATCGACTGCGACTTCGACTTACGAGAGACAATGTCAATCTCGTGAGTCTTGAGGCGTGAGTACAACGCGTCAAGAGTCAAAGTCAAAAGATCGGTGGTGTCCTTAATGATAGTCACCTTCATCTCTCAAACATGCAAGTCAAGAGCAGATAGCATCTGTCGAGCATTATCCGAGTCGGGGTGTGTGAGACCGACCGCTCGGAGATTGCTCAGAATCTTATGAAAACGCGCAAAGCACTCATCCAAGGACTCACCAGCGAGCATTTCAAACTTGTTGTAATCTCGCTTGAACTGGTCCTGTCGAACCGTGTTAATTTGGGTGGTGCTGATGGAGACGAGGTGCCCGATCTTTCGATGAAATTGATAACTATCGATTTCGGTGGAGATGACCCTCACGATCCGACTACAACCGTACGATGACGCTTGCGCCTTAGCAATCGCTGAACCAACTCCGAGATGTTATTGACCTCGCTGGAAGCGCGATCAACCTGAACACGAAGTTCAATCCCTGCGAACAATCGAAGAACTAGCAAGAATAAGACGCAGGCAATCTGATATTGCGGATATGAATGAAGCATAAATTGTATTGCGAATAACAAAGTTGGGATTCCGAAGATGTCTTGACAGGTGGTCGACCGACACAAATGAAGAACAAAAGTTTGCACAATGGCTAAACCTAAACTCAACGAAATCCATGTCCTAGCAAGGAAGGCGGCGGCTCCTTTATAGGGAGAACGACCAGGGGTGGCATCCAAGTGCACGCCCTAGGGTTACAAGGCCCAAGTGGTGGTGGCGCAGCACCTTTTTTGACTTGGACTCAGAAACCAATGTGGACTCCGCCACGACTCCGCCTCGACGTCCTGCAGCCATCACAGACCAGAAACACATCACATAGCACCGCTCGACACAAGTAAACACAATTAGCATCAATGAATCATACTTAAGCACAAAATGCCCCGAATGACCGATTAGGAAGAAGAAATTGCGATAAGTCCGTCTAACTAACCCGACTGAGCCAAATGCCAACATGGCACGAAATGCACAGTCCAAACTCAAACTTTTCAGAACCCTTGTCAATTACTTATCACACACATGGGTTCACAACCACATGGTCTCTCACAAACTCCACATACGGTAAACACTCTTCCCACTCTTTGATATTCTTCTTTATCATTGTCCACAGTAAGGTGGATAAGGTGCAGTTCACTACCTCTGTCTGGCCATCGGTTTGTGGGTGACAAGTTGTAGAGAATAACAATTTTGTCCCAAGTTTGGCCCATAATGTTTTCCAAAAATAACTCATGAACTTGATATCACGGTCAGAAACAACTGTCTTTGGCACTCCACGAAGCCTCACGATTTCCCTGAAAAACAAATCAGCTGTGTGGGAAGCATCATCGCTTTTATGACATGGTATAAAACGTGCCATTTTTGAAAATCTGTCAACTACCACAAATACCGAATCCATTAGTTTCATATGAAAATTATTATGTTATTTCATTTGTCATGAAATTTATTAAAGATAAGTTTTTAATTACAAGAGCCTTCGTTATAATTTTCCAATTAATTCCTTATTTCCATCTTTATTTACAAATCATATTTCATTACCTTGTTCAAATGAGAAAATTTTAGATAGAAATTTCAAGATTTTAGAAGTAAAGTGGGAGAATACATTGATGCACATGAGCTTGGCCGGCTGAAACAGAGCAGAGGGCAGAAGCAGTGGAAAACAGGGGAGGTAGGGTGGCAGCGGAGCCGTGCGGCGTCGCTGGCGGGGGACAGCCGAGGAGGCGACGACAACCAGCAAAATGGGTTGCCCAAGTGACGAGGAGGCTTTAGGAGACGGATGCTTCGGTCGATATGGCTCCAAGGCGAGCTAGTGGCAGCCCTAGGTGACTGGCGGTGAAGGGGAAATGGGGCGCCGGTAATCAGAAGAGAGGGAAGGAGGTGGGTCGCGCATGAGCACAAGTAGGGTGCCAGGAGCTCACCTGAGCGGTTGAATTGACCGGAGGGAGACTGAGGCGAGCTGGTGATGTACACGGACGACGGCGCAGGATGGCTCTTGTGGATACCACGTTGAGGGGGAGGAGGGCCCAAGAAGGTGTCAGGAATGGCCCCAGCTGTTGCTGGAGGAGCTCCAGGCACCAGGCACCGGGAATTGGGTCGGGGCTCGACGAATCGTCGGGGAGACCGGGTGCCAGAGTTAGCGTCGAGTGAGAGCATGAGGGAGGCAAGGCGAACTCAAGGAGGGGCTTGGCACGGCTCGGGGCTCACCGGGTAGTGCTGCCGATGGAGGCAGCCATAGGAAGCTCAGCAGAGGCGGCGGTGAGCTTAGGAAACCAGGGAAGGACTAGGCAGGAAACTGGTGGGGAATAAGGGGAAGCTCAGCAACCCTTTATATGGACGAGGAAGGTGGTTGGTCACTGGGCGAACTGAGGACATGTGCGGCGGTGGAGTAATGCCGGCATGGGCGCCATTGAAGACAGTGCAGGGTGTAGGGGGACGGTGCCAAGGCTAGGCCGGTGGTAGAGGTAGTATCTGGGCGTACAGAGGTGAGGCCGGGGCGGCTGCAGCTGGTGGGTGCGTGACGCTGGGCCATTGGCCTAGGCAGCGGCGCCATGAACAGAGGGAGGAGGCGGAAAGAAAACGGAGGAAGGAGAAGGCATTGGCTGCGATTGGGCCGGGACCAGGAGAAAAGGAGGCAGGCCATATGGGCCAGGACCAAGAGAAATTTTGAGAATTTGAATTTCAAGAATTAAATTTGTAATTAGGTTTTGATTTTGAAAGCTTGGTTCAAATTTTTTGACTCAACTTTTGAATTTTAGGTTTGTCGAGTTTTGAGAAATAATTCCTAATTCTCCAAATTTAAATTTTCAGATATGCAAATTAGATGGAAAGGATTTTATATTGGTTTCCAATTTCTATTCCTGGTTTTGAATCTCTAGATTTCAAATTATTAGATTTTGAATTTAAGGCTTCTAAGGGAGTTTGGATTTCCCTAATTTTAAAATTTTCAATTTTGGTTCTTCATTCCAAGGTTTTGATTTTTATTAATCGGGTTTTTGGCAAGAGATCAAATTAAGGAATTTGATTCATGCCAAATTTTTTTTGAGATACACTGGGAAAATAAAAAAATGTTTTATAATTTTTCTAATTACAGTAGTCCCCTTTTTGGGATGCTACATCTTTATCATGGTTCGTAGTATCATCCCAATAGTACGATTCGCCACTTCAGTCTGCCCATCAGTTTATGGATGACAAGTTGTGAAGAACAACAATTCGTGCCAAGCTTAGCCCATAATGACTTCCAAAAGTAGTTCATGAACTTGACGTCATGACCAAAAACAACAGTATTCGGTATGCCATGCAAACGTACTATCTCCCTAAAAAACAAGTCAACCACATGCGATACATCGTCGCTCTTATGACAGAGAATAAAATGTGCTATTTTTGAGAACCTATCCACAATAACAAATATCAAATCCCTCCCCCTCATAATTCGAGGCAATCCCACAATAAAATCCACACTAATGTCTTCCTAAGGAATTGTAGTAACCGGAAGAGAAGTACACAAACCATGTGGATTTAGCTTTGTGAGATGTCATACACCGTTGTACATAACGTTCAACGTCACGTCCCATCTTCGACTAGTAGAAGTGATTAACCAGCATGTTCAATGTCTTCTCGCACCCAAAATGTCCCATCAGTCCCTCGCAATGCGATTCCTGTATAAGAAACAAATGAATGGATGAATCTAGAATGCAAAGTTTGTTAGCGCAAAACAAGAACCCATCATGAACATGAAATTTTTCCCATCCTTTTCCGTGTGAACAGTGAGCAAAGGGTTTGGTGAAATCACAATCAGTAGCATATAACTCTTTCAAACTCTCTATACCAAGCACCTAAGTATCCAATTGAGTTAAAAGAATGTGCTTTCGAAACAAAGCATCAGCAATGACATTATCTTTGCCCTTCTTATACTTAACAACACCTGAAAAGTTTCTACAAATTCCATCTATTTAGCATGTCTACGATTTAACTTAGATTGGTCTTTTAAGTACTTGAAAGATTCATGGTCAGAATGTATAACAAAAAGCATTAGGCCATAAGAATGTTGCTGAGTTTCAAGAACACGTACCTGTGCATAGAGCTCCTTATCATAAATAGAATAATTTAGCTGAGCTTCACTCAATTTTTCAGAAAAATAACCAATTGGCTTACCTTCTTGTATAAAAATACACTAGTACCCATTGCACTAGCATCGCATTCAATCTCAAAAGTTTTAGTGAAATCAGGTAGAGCAAGTAGTGGTGCCTCGGTGAGCTTTGTTTTCAGAGTATCAAAAGCTCCATGTTGTGCCGTCCCCACATAAAAGGCACTCCCTTTTTGTCAATCCATTTAACAGAGCAGTGATAGTACTAAAATCTCTCATGACTCGTCGATAAAAGCCAGCAAGATCATGGAAACATCACACTAGACTAACATTAATAGGAATAAGCCAATTCTTAATTGCATCAATTTTAGAGTCATCAACTTTGATTCCATGTCTAGAAACAATAAACCCGAGGAACACTACTTTATCGGTGTAAAACATGCACTTAGCAAAATTAGCGAATAGCTTCTCAGTTCTAAGCACATCAACACTTCTTTAAATAATCTAAGTGTCCAGCCATGGTTTTGCTATATTTCAGAATATCATCAAAGTAGACTATCACAAAGTGACCAATGAAAGCTCTTAAAACTTGATTCATCAAGCACATGAAGGTACTAGGTGCATTAGTTAAAACCAAAAGGCATAACTAATCACTCAGCTTTCCAGAGAATTGTGTTAAGCGATTAGAAAAAGGGAGAACCAGAGAAGCTCAGTATAATGAAAGATGTAGAACATTGTCTCAACTTTCCAGAAAGCTCAAGAACTCATGATTCGGACACTCGTACTAAAAGTTATGGTATATTTAGTATTCTGTCTAGAGAACCCGACGTGAAATGGATGTTTTGTAAACTGGCTAGTGGGGGTATTTTTTTTGGCCGATTCAGAGAGATTCACCAACTAGGCTTAGTTGGAGAATTTAATTACTTTTCCAGAAAGTCTAAAAACATCTTATTTGGACTCCTGTAGCAATAGATATGGATTTTTGAAGTTGACTGTCCACAGGGGGTAGATCGACCTTTAGGATTTGGGGTTGGAACCGAGTTAGATGTTTTTGCGAGTTTGTGGTTGTTTTTATATAGTCTATGGTCCACTACTATTATCTTAGCGTGCTTTATAATTATTATTCAGGTGGTGGACTGGTCCCAGGGGCAACACCTTCTGCACGTCCCTCGTCCTCTCGTGGTTAAGGCAAGTATAATGACAGATTTAATAGATATTATAGAATGTCAATGTTTGATATATATTATGAGCAATTTGTATGTTCATGATTGTGATAATGGCATAATTGATAATGTTCAGGGTTACTAGTGGTACGAGTTATGTGTATTCAAGGTTGTTTGAAAGTTATGAAGTCCATGATTATGAACAGTGTAGTATGAATATTAGACATTCATGTGCAAGGTTGTTGTTGATGCAAATTCCTATTAATTGAGACTTTCATACATATGCATCATGTTGGCTTATTGAAGTCTTGGTCATGTGATGACCGAGCAACTGCTGAGGTCCCCGTCATGTCGATGACGGGCTAAAGGTGTCCATGCTTGAGGAGCATGGGCTTAGGTCCCCATACTTGTGGAGTATGGGCATTGGTCCCTGTACCGGATGGTACAGGCATGGGTGTGCATTGACGGATGCGCACTTTGCATTACCGGTAAAATGCAAAAGAGAAAGAGAAAAGATAAAGATCTTGTTGAGCATATTGCATAGCATGTGTTTGTAAAGAAACTGTTGGGTGTTTCTTATGGAGTAGTGTACATGTATGCTATTGTTACCATTTATTATATTTGCTGAGTCTTTGGACTCACCCTTGTTATTTGTTGTGTTTCAGGTACCCTTACGAGATCGGCATGCACGGGGAAAAACAAGGATTAGTCTTGTTACACTTTTGCACAATCTACCCACAATGGATGGAAAGGAAAACTTAATTAGTAGATGAATGAATTACTTTAAGTACTTTTATGATTATTGCTTGCTAGAAGTAAATTGTAATAAAGGAATAGAAGATTCAAGATGCTCATGATTTATATCTTAGATGTTAATTGCTATGGATGTCATAGTAACGAATAGTCAGTTTTGATTAGGTCTTGATTAGATTACCATCAGGTTTATCTTTATTTAATAGAACTATTTGTTGAAACCTCCGACATAGATAACTACACAAAGGAGGTTCTGCCAAAATTTTGTGAGGTGAATGTAGTTTATCTTTGTTACATTGCTTAGTTAGGTAGCATTCTAGGCAATTGTATTGCTGGGGTGTTACATTCTCCATGTACCATCTTTCTTTGGAACAAGAATAATAGGGACAACACAAGGAGAAAGGCTTTTGCGTACATACCCTTTGTCCAAAAGCTCTTGCACTTGTCGTTGTATTTTCTTGGTATCAATTGGATTGGTGCAGTACAATGGTTGGTTCAGCAATGAGGTAGCGGACATAAAGTCGATCTAGTGCTCAATCCCATGGAGTGGTGGAAGTCCGGGTGGTGCCTCAGGAAAAACATTGTCGTATGCCCGCAACAATGACTGGACAACACTAGGTAGAGTGTTTAGTTCATTAGTTATAAGCATAATCTTATTGTCCTTATAAACAAAAACATAGTGCATAACACTAGAATCATTGCTCACCTCTTCCAGATCAATTTTTCTTTCAATCAGGGCTTACCTTGCAGGACAACAAGTTGTGATTTCTTCTAGTGTTTCTGTTTAGCGGCATGTATTTGAGAAGGAGTAAGCGGTAATAAAACCCTATTCTAATCTTCCTATTTGAAGCTATAAGTATTTACTTGTCCATCATGTTATACATTGCGATCAAACAACCATGAATGACATAGTAGTAAATGACATACCATCATAGGCACAACATCGCATAAAACAATATCCTCATACTTATTAACCTTAAAAGAAACTTCCACACAGTGCTGAATTTTAACTTTGCTTCCCTCACAAAACCATTGCACATAATATGGATCAAGATGTTTAAGCAATTCAAGTTAAGCTTTTCACACATCTCAACACTGGCAAGGTTTTGGTATGAGCCACTATCAATGATCATTTTGACATTAGTATCTTTCACCTTAGCACTATTCATGAACAAATTGTAACGTTGAAATTGGTTATCTTCTTTAACAAGTATTGATAAATATGGAGTAACAACCAAAGCAAATTCACCTTCACCAGGATATTGATCATCAAAATCAGATTCATTCTCAGTGTTATTATCATCACGTGGAATAGGTTCAATTTTACAATCAGAAGCAGAATCATAACCAGTTTTAGTGACAATCATAACTTTAGCATTAGGGCATTCACGAGAATAATGACCACGTCCTTGACAACGCTAATATTGAATTACACTTATTTTAGTGTTAGAACCAGCAGAACATTGCAATGATTTTGATGAACTAATAGGTTTAACACTAGGTGATAGGTCAGATTTCATATTCGAAGCATTAGACACAACATGTGTTTGTGTATTGGAATTCGAAGGTTTGCTGAACATACCTTTGCTGATGTCTATATTGGACCAATCTCTGAGCACATAGCTCGAGGTAGATGGACGGCTTGATGTGACCACGCCACAAATACATACGACCATAGCGCCCAATATCAAGATTAAACTAAAGGTGAATTCGTTTCTTCAGTTTCAAAATATTTTAAATGAGAATATGATACTAACTAATGATGAAAATATATATTTTTGTAGCCCCACATCACTTTTTCACCAATTCAAGCAAGAGTTCAAGTTGGACACATTTTGAAATCCAATTCGGCCTCCAGATCAATTCGGATTCAACTTGACGGCCCAAATTCAAATGTGCATAACTTTCACATACGGAGTCCGTTTGAGGTTCACGAGTACTTGTTGGAAAGATTTTCTCATCCTCTTTCCAATAGATCTAGACTCACCTTCAAATTACTTTTGTGCACACCATAATTTTCAAAAGCAAGTGTTGCGTCACCTGTTTGGGCCAAATTAGGCTTGTAATGCTTGGGCCCAAGGGGAAGGTGCCCCCTCTCTAGGCCTGTACTGTTCACGGCACACTATTAATGTAAATAATTTCATAAATAGTACCATCCCTTATTTCTTAGTTTTGTACAGCTTTCCCTCCCCTATTTAAGGAGGCTGCACCCTTCTAGTTTGCCGGGATTTCGTTGAATTTAGGTTTAGCCATTGTGCAAACTTCTGTTCTTTAGTTGTGTTGGATAACCATCTACCAAGATAGCTTACAGAATCCCACCTTTTGAACTCAATATAAATATTTGCAATTTTAGGTTGCTTGTTATCTTGTTCTTGCGTGTTCTTCGGTTGCATGCAGGAATAGACCTTCGTAGTCAGGTCAATTGCATTCTTAGTACAGTTGATAACGACTTGGAGTGTGGTTCAGCGATTGCTAAGGCGCAAGGGACGTCGTATGGTTGTAGTTGGATCGCAAGAGTCACCTCCACCAAAATCGAAGTTATCATCCTATCGGAAGATTGGGACCCTATTGCCTCATCAAGTGGTATCAGAGTTTCAGTTGACTGGTAGGAATTTTTTGTATCCCTAGTTAGTAGATTGGTTTTTATTTCTTATTTTCGAGAAGAAACATTGCCCCACAAAAATAGTTAATTCCTGCTGTCCAAACCCTGCTGTCCAGAAGAAAAATTGCCCCACAAAAAGAGTTAATTTCCTATTTCAATCTGTTAGTTTTGGTTTGCTAAATTGAATTTGTGACTGTTTCAGCATTGTCTAGTTGCTGGTCATATATTTGTTCCTATAACAAAATCCAAACAAAAAATCCCCCACACCAAAACCCTAATTCCAATTCAGCTAATTTTTCCTTTCTCCGTAGCCTCCACAAAAAATATCATATCTTTTGATTCTATGATCATTTGTTAGTGAAACCACCGCCATTGGATTCACAACTTCATTATCTACCTTTCTGTAAAATTTTGCTTCATTACAGTATGGCAGTGAAAAGATATCTGCAGTGAAACTTGACATAAATTTCTGATTTGAATCTACAACAGTCAGCAATTGTGATTTTTGTGCAAAATTTTCTATCAGTTTCCAAAAGTTGGACCCAAAAGAAAAATTGTAGAAAAATCCATCAGAAAACAAAAAAAGAATCATTAAAAAAAGAGGCAACTGACAAAAAGTTACGGCCGAAATACGACATCCTATCTAGTGGGCAGAAATCTGCAATTCTTAGATTTGTGTCAATCCTTGTGCTTCTCAATTCCATATTGTATTCTATTGAATTATCTGGTGTCTACCACTCCTATACGTTGTTATACACTTGTTTAGCGTTCATCCTTGCTTGTTTGATCAGCAACATAGGTGAAGTGCTAGATACAAATTATCATTCAATTCTATGCAATTTCTGAAATTAATTGATTGTTTTCCTTTGCAACAAAACACATAGTCTATCCAAACTCCACTTTTTTACTAACTGAACAGGTCTCGCTGTACCGGCAATCGCTATACTCATCACCTAAATCAAATTTATCATGAACCAGCCACTGGTTGCACCACCTGTTTGCTTTGATAAGAACTTGTATTTGGTAAGAGTTTGAGAGATGTGTGACTCCTCCTCCATATCCTAGTAGTTGATAGGAACATATACTTGTGATTTGTTTTCTTACTTTCTACTAACAATGACAGGCTTGATAAAATGGGTAGATTACGATGACATCGCGGGTAGATTTGAACTCAAAGGGAAACAACTATCGGTATATACTTGCCACTCACCGCTGAGAGTACATCGTCAGACTACTTTTTGTGAGTTACTATGTTGGATAGCTTCTTGGAAATACAAGATCGTGATCCTTTTGAGAAGATGGGCATGGCAAGGATGGTGCTGATTGGTGATGTTTAACATTGGTGTTCAAATCTCGAGTTCCACTACATGTATACATAGGAGGAGATGGAGAAGAAATTGCAACATCGTTTTCTACCTCCACCACCCACAGTCACAAGCGAGGTGCAACCTAAGGTAACTGAAAATGCTGATATTGTTTTGGCTCCACTCCATCTATAGATACCGCTGAGATGCTTGAAGAGATGAAGGATGATTTGATGTATCTTATACCATTAGAGGAGAAGTTTGAGTTACCTACAATATCTTATGAAGACGATAATGACAAGGTACTAATTTGGTGCTACAACAAGACATAGAGCAACCTTGTGAGTATATACCTGCTGTAGTGCAATCTTTTAATATTCCTTGTGTTGACTTGAACGAACCATGTGCTGATCTAAATTATCATAATTTTGCACATGCCGAATTAATTACACATAAAAAAAAATTTGATAGAATATGCCTTACTAATGCATTGTGCTATGTCATGCTTAATGAGGCCGTTAGTTTGGAACGTGCTATGAAGAAAGTTTCTAACATTTTATCTCTAAATTCTCTATCTAGCACCTACACCTATTATTTTAAATTAATTGGGGACTATGGTGTAGACAATCAATTTCTTGTATATCGAATATGCATAACTTGTGATCACATGGATGAACTAAAGCTTGTTGTTTTGAATAACTCTTGTATGCTTAATCTTGTTCATTATGAAAGAAAAATAAAATTTAGTGATCATTCAATGCCTATATGTTCTTCTCTTATTGAACGATCTAACATTTACAATCTGAATAATGAAACTGATGTATGGAAGAACTTGCAAATCTTTTCACCCTTGCTAGATGAATTTGCTATTGCTTGATTGAGATATTTTTTATATGAATAAACTTTGCTTGATTCCAAAAGTTTTAGCTTTGCCCCTATGTGCCACCACTGCAAGTTTACAACATCAGAGATTTGAATTGCAAAATGTTTCACTTACATTTGCAAATCTAGTTACAATAATTGTTGTGTGAGAAATTTTAATTTGCTCATTATCATATATGATTACTCTTGTGTTAATAATACGACGAGCTTTTATGATCGCTGTGATTTTATAACATTAATTGTGCAACAACGAAGAACTGTTAAAACGGATGACATATACATATACCATGTATACACCTTGGCTTCTTTGTTACCATTCTTCTAGCTTATCAAAAGCCAAGAACGGCTTCGTTTGCAAGAAGGGGAGGATGGTAAGAACATGTATCCTATAGATACAACCATATTTGCTATTCTTGTTATTCCAATTACGAAAGGTCCCCCGCATTATTTAAATTATCAGGTGAGCTCAATTCAAAAAGGTTTTACTTTGTTTTGTAAAGAACTTATGATATTACATAATGAGAGTTCGTTGCACTTGTTATCATATAACAAGATTTATGATTAAGATCATGCAATATGTGAGGCTACACATATATTAAAACTGAGGACAATTTTCTGTCAAGAAAAGGAGATGATGTGACCACACCATAAATACATACGACCATAGCGCCCAATATCAAGATTGATCTAAAGGTGAATTCGTTTCTTTAGCTTCAAAATATTTTAAATGAGAATATGATGCTACCTAATGATGAAAAAATATAGTTTTGTAGCACCACATCACTTTTGCACCAATTCAAGCAAGAGTTCAAGTTGGATATGTTTTGAAATCCAATTCAGCCTCCAGATTAATTCGGATTCAGCCTGACGGCCCAACTTTAAATATGCATAACTTTCACATACAAAGTCCGTTGAGGACCACGAGTACTTGTTGGAAAGATTTTCCCGTCCTCTTTTCAATAGATCTAGCCTCACCTTCAAATTCCTTCTGTGTGCACCATAATCATCAAAAGAAGGTGCTGCATCACCTGTTTGGGCCAAATTGGGCCTTGTAATGCTTGGGCCCAAGGGGAAGGCACCCCTTTTCTAGGCCCATACTATTCATAGCCTCACTATTCACATGAACAGTACCATGAATAGTACCATCCCTTATTTCTTAGTTTTGTTCGGCTTTCCCTCCCCTATTTAAGGAGGCTGCAACCTTCCAGTTTTCTGGGATTTTATTGAATTTATGTTTCACCATTGTGCACACTTCTGTTCTTCAATTGTGTTGGATGACCACCTGTCAAGACAGCTTGCGGAATCCCACCTTTTGAACTCAATATAAATATTTGCAATTTCAGATTGTTTGTTAACTTGTTCTTGCGTGTTCTTCGGTTGCATGCTGGAATAGACCTTCATCTGCTCAGGTCAACTGCATTCTTGGCATGGTTGATAACAACTTGGAGTGTGGTTCACCGATTGCTATGGCACAAGCGATGTCGTACGATTGTAGTTGGATCACAAGAGTCACCTCCACCAAAATCGAAGTTATCATCCTACTGGAAGATCGGGACCCCATTGCCTCATCATGGCTCATCTTGGGAGTGAAAGTGTTGTGCCTAGATTGCAATAGCACCTCCTCCTGTAGCTACTTTTTTGCTTTGATCGCTAAGTGTTTTAATTCAGTCATAGTTGAATATGCCTGAAAGTTGATTAGCTTATAAATATTGTGGTTCAGCCCATGCAAGAATCTTGCTATTATTTGTTCATTGTCCAGAACTCAGCCCCAAATCTAGAGTTGCTCCATCTGCTTTTAGTAGTCCTCTACTGAATGTGTGCCTTACTTTAGCTCTTGCAATTGAGTAAGAACATCACGACGAAAATGTACATGAACAAAACTAATACACATCTCTCACTTCATTGCTTCCCACCTTGTGAAGGAGGGTGACCGTTGTCCCTGCAATCATTCTAAACTTTCTCCCACCACATTAGCTCATAGTCCTCAAATTCTAAGGAAGCAAGCTTGATTTTGTGATCTTCACTGAAATTGTGCATACAGAAGATCTTGTCTACGCACATGTAATATCCCGGAAGAGATTTGACAAATAATCGATTAATCGGAGAAAAGGATCTTAAAGGGAAGAATAAAATAGTGTTTTCAGGGGGGGTTTTCTGAATTTTTTGGACAACCTGGGCCTGGGCCTGAACCAGCCAAAGAGGGGGGGAGGCTCCCACCCCCTCCAACCCTAGCCGCCCCTCCCCCTCTCCCCCCTTGCGCCTCCTCCTCTCCCCCCTTGCGCCGCCCCCTGCTGCCCTTGCATGCCCCCAGCAGCACCTCCCCTCCCCTCTCCTCCATTGCCGGTGAGCAATACCTCTATTCGCTGCCGGTCGAGCGGAAGAAGAAATCATTCGCAGCAAGACGATTGGATCCGGAGGAAGGGAAGAGGAGGGGAAAAAAAGAGGAAAAAAGAGAAGAGGTGGAACTCGTGGGGTGTTCGTCGTGTTCTTCAGCGAATCGTCACGGGTAATCCCTGTTTTGCCCCAAGTAGATGAATATTTTAATTGTGCTAGCTATGTCGGTATTCTGGACTGCTAGGGCAGATTATGTTAGACGGCTGTTTTGGGGTAGTTTCATGGGAAATCAGATCTGGACTTCTCCTAGAGAGTTGTATAGGACGTCATTATCTTTCCATGAAGTGCTAGAATGCATCGATCGGACCTTTGTACTAGAAGTTATGATTTTCCTTGTAAGACTGTTCTGCAGATCGGGAGATTTTCTGTCAGGTTTCGGTAGATTGGTTTGGGCGATTAGAGAACAGGAGAATCAGAGGATCTCCATATTACGAAAGTTGTAGATACTTTCCGTATCTTTCCAGAAAGGTCAAGAAATCACAAATCGGGCACTCGGGGTGAAAGTTATGGCAATTTTAGTGCGCTGTCCAGAAGACCCGATAGGAGTCTGCTGTTTCTAGAAAACTGGATGGTGCGGGTAGAAGATGGCCGAATCAGGGAGACTCACCAACTAGGTTTAGTTAGATAATTTAAGTATCTCTCCAGGAAATCTAAGAACGCCCTATTCGGACTTCTGTACCAATAGATACGAATTTTTTGAAGTTGACTCTCCGTAGAGGGGGACAGGATGGCCGAAAGGATTTGGGATTTTGAGTCAAGCTAAACATGTTGGGTTAGTTTGGGGGTGTTTTTGTTTAACCTAAAGACTCGCTACTGTTGTCTTAGCAATCATTATAATTATTATTTAGGAGGAGGACGGATCCCAGGGGCCGCACCTTCTGCTCATCCCCCGTTTTCTCGTGGTTAAGGCAAGTATAATGATGGTTTAAACTTTATAGTGTGGATTGTTGTTGATTGTTGGTTTGTAGATGTTTGATCTATATTATGAGTATATGTGATCTTGATTATGTTAATGATATGCTGATATTGTTTATGGTCGATTGCAATTGAAAGTGTTCAGGGGAATTTCTGATGCATAGATGTTGTGAATGCAAGTTTTATTTGTTGAGACATTCACGTTTGTGCATCATGCTGATTTATTGAAGTCTTGGTCACGAGATGACCAAGCGCCGAGGTCCCCGTCATGTTGATGACATGACGGGCTAAAGGTCCCCATACTTGTGGAGTATGGGCAATTGGTCCCTGTACCAGATAGTACAGGCAAGGGTGTGCATTGACGGATGCACACTCCGCATTTCCGGTAAAATGCGAAAGAGAAGAGATAAAGAGATTTTTGATCATATTGCATAGCATGGTTTATTTATATGATTGATGAACTTGTGAAATGATGTTCACTTTTATTCTTGTTACTACTTATTATATTTGTTGAGTCGTTGAACTCACTCTTATTGTTGTTGTTGTGGTTGCTGTTTGTTTTAGGTATCTACGTGAGATCGGCATGCATGGGGATAAAGAAGGATTAGTTTTGTTGCACTTGCACGGTCTATTCACCATGGAAGAAAGAAAGAACATTAAACACTATTTGCTGAATAATTCAAGTGGTAATTGATTAATGTCTATCAGGTTCAAAATGTAATAAAAGATTAGAACTCTTTTACATTGATTCCGTTCTTTATCTAAGTAGTATTGTTATGAGTGCGATGATGAACATAATCCAGTTTTGCTTATAAATGAATATATTGCTTACTGTTATTCATATCATTTGATTATGCTTGTTGGAACGTCTGATTTACTCAATAAACAAAGGAGGTTCTGCCGAAATTTTGTAAGATGAATATTAGTTTTTCCTTATTATGTTATTAGTTTGGTAGCATTCCAGGTCATTGATTGGCTGGGGTGTTACAGCACATCTCCCATTTTTGATACTGTCCTAGATATGCACCACCAACAAATTTAGGCATGGTGATTTTTACCTTAATGAGAGGATCCTACTTGCGTGGTATCGGCACATGTCTAGAAAGCCCGCGGTGGTGGCCGCGATCTATTGGTACCCAATTGGTATCGTAGTCCTCCTCAAAGGCATCAGCATATTGCCCATCATCTGTAATATCCCGGAAGAGTTTCGACCGTTAATCAATTAATCGGGGAGAAGGACCTTAAAGGGAAAAGTAAAATATCAGTTTTAGGGGGGAATTTCTGAATTTTTATTGCAACCTGGGCCTGGGCTTTGGCCCGGGTGGATTTCGGCCTAAGGGGGGGGCCGCCACCTCCCCACTAACCCTAGCCGCCACCCCCCCTCTCCCCTTGTGCGCCCCCTCTCCCCTTGTGCGCCCCCTCCCTCCCTTGTGCCGCCCCCTCTGTGGTGCGCCCCCTCCCCTCTGCCTCGCGCTGTCCAGCAGCGACTCCTCCTCCCCTCTCCTCCATTGCCGGTGATCAAGACCTCCAATTGTTGCCGAATGATCGGGGGAAAGGATTGAGGCGCAGCTAGGCGATTGGATTCGGAGGAAGGGAAGAAGAAGAAGGGGAAAGAGGAAAAGAAGGAGAGGAGGAATTCGTGGAGTGTACGTGGTATTTCTACAGCGATTCGCCAAGGGTAATCCCTGTTCTCCCCCTAATAGATGTATATTCTATTGCGTAATCAATGTCGGTATTCTGGACTGCTAGAACAGATCGGGTTAGTCGGCTGTTTTGGGGAAGATCCGTGGGGATTTAGGTCTGGACTTTGCCTAGAGAGCTGTAGAGGATGTCATTATCTTTCAATGAAGTGCTAGAACGCGTCATTTGGATCTCTGTAGCAGAAGTTATGATTTTATTAGCGGAACTGTTCTGCGGATCGGTGGGTTTTCCGTCAGGTTTTGGGAGATCGAGTTTTGCGATTAGAAATTGGGAGAATTAGAGAACCTCAGTATAATTAAAGTTGTAGGTAATTGTCTTAGATTTCCAGGAAGTCCAAGAAATCGTGATTCGAACACTCGTACAGAAAGTTATGGTATTTTTAGTGCTCGGTTCAGAGAGCCTGACGAGAATTTGACGTTTTAAGAAAACCAGTTGGTGCGGGTAGAATATGGCCGAATCAGAAAGGCTCACCAACTAGGTTTAGTTAGATAATTTAATTATATTTCCAGAAAGTCTGAGAACGCCCCATTCGGACTTCTGTACCAATAGATATGAATTGTTGAAGTTGGCTGTCCGTGGAGGGGAACAGGATGCTGAAAGGATTTGGGGTTTTGGTTCAAGCTAAACACGTTGGGTTAGTTTGGGGGTGCTTTTCTTTAATCTAAAAAACTTGCTGCTGTTGTCTTAGCAATCATTATAATTATTATTCAGGAGGAGGAAGGATTCCAGGGGCCGCGCCTTCTGATCATTCCCCATTTTCTCGTGGTTAAGGCAAGTATAATGATGGTTTAAATTTTATAGTGTGGATTGTTGATGATTGTTGCTATGAAGATGGTTGTTCCATGCTTTGAGAATATGTGATCTTGATCATGATAATGATATGTTGATATTGTTTATGGTAGATTGCAATTGAAAGAGTTCCTGAGAATTTATGATGCATAGTTGTTGTGAATGCAAGTTTTATTTGTTGAGACATTCACATTTGTGCATCATGCTGATTTATTGAAGTCTTGGTCACGAGATGACCAAGCGCCGAGGTCCCCGACATGTTGTTGTCATGACGGGCTAAAGGTCCCCATACTTGTGGAGTATGGGCAATTGGTCCCTGTACCAGAGGGTACAGGCATGGGTGTGCATCGACGGATGCACACTCCGCATTACCGGTAAAATGCGCAAGAGAAGAGATAAATAGATTTTTGATCATATTGCATAGCATGTTTATTCATATGATTGATGGATGAATTTGTGAAGTGATGTTCACTTTTACTCTTGTTGCCACTATTTATATTTGCTGAGTCGTTGGACTCACACTTGTTTGTTGTTGTGGTTGTTGTTTGTTTTTTTAGGTACCTACATGAGACCGGCATGCATGGGATAGAGATGGACTAGCTTTGTTGCACTTGCACGGTCCATTCACCTTGGAAGAAATAAAGAACCTTAATCATTGTTGGTTGAATAGCTTAAGTGGTAACTGATTAAAGATCACCATATTTAGAATGTAATAAAGGTTTAGAACTATTACATTGTTTACGTTCTTATTTAAGTATTGTGGTTGAGATTGTGATGGCAAACATAATTCAGTTTGTTTAGAATTGGATATTTAATGTTTTCTATTATTCAGATCATTTGTTTATGCATGTTGAAACCTTTGATTTACTCATTAAACAAAGGAGGTTCTGCTGAAATTTTGTAAGGTGAATATAGGTTCTTCTTTAATATGTTGTTAGTTTAGTAGCATTCCAGGTCATTATTTGGCTGGGGTGTTACAGTTGGTATCAGAGCGGGCTTTAGGTCCGTGGTAATTGAATAATTAAATTGACACACAGTGCACAGTAGGATGGGAATGGGTGAAGCATTGCATTTACGTTTCCGTTATGTTGTAATGATGATTGTGGTTTGAGATGATATATTATATCTATATTATAAAACTATAGATATTATGTGTGGGGATAACCCATGTTGAGAGGTTGAGGTCGTGGTTGTGGCCCTGGGCTGTACCAGGTTGCACCACCGTTAGCGGTATGAGAGTATGAAGGCGGTTACCTCGGATATTTGAGAATAGGCGTTGATAGTGAGTATCTCTAGAAGAGTTGTCCTCTTCTTTGACTTTGAATTTGGTCAACTCTAGTCCAGTTGGGCTCGATGAGTTTCTCTTGGGTTATTAGTTCATTACGGTTGATCGGTTGCTTTGAGAAAGGATAGTGTGTTTTAATTGGGCTGAATTTGTCCTGTAAAGCAATCATTATTTTCCCAGCCGATGAGTTATTCTTATGATTGGTGAACTTGGTTGGTGGTCAAGTTTGACCTTTATATTGGAGTTTTGTCTTCCTCATGGGAAATCTTGATCCATTTATTCGCTTGATGTTTTTGGGTTAATGAAAGTTTCCTTCTGCAAGTCCTTTAGTTCGTGGAGGCTTTTACTCATTGTATCTTTCTTGGGTATTTTGAGTGTTGAAGCTTAATGGATCTCTTTTATGAAAGAAGATGTTAAACCCTTTGACGATGTGTTGTCATGATAAGATGAGAGGTTATAATCAAAGCACTTAATGAATATGATATGGATTATCAAGATTGGGTTGCAGTGTGTGCATGATTGATCTTAGCTAAGATCCTTGAAAGGAAAGTTGAATAAGTTGAGGTTGTTCTCTAGTAGTTCTTGATGAGCTGTGACTGTGAGTATGACTATATTTAGGTAGAATCAACAGAGTTAATAACAAGTAGGGAGCGTTGACGAAACTGGTTTGATCACTATAGGTGATATATTTTGATAAACTTCTCGAATAGAGGTGACCTGCGGGTCTCAACAGATTAATCTAACCCTTTGGGATGGATAGGTCCAGAAGATGTTAGAATATTGTCATAGTGGATATTAATCTTGGAGTTACCTTTTATGGATAAGTACTGATCATATGTAATTGCTAGGTGCATTTATTACGTATCGAAGTATGGTTTTGAGCACCACTAAGAGATGAACTGATGGAATGTAATTGGTGATTTTTGTTACCTGATGGTGGAGTGGTAGGATAATAGTATGTCTTTGATGAGAAGGTTGATCCTTAAAATTGTTTCGTTTACTAAACTGGTTGGATTACTTGATCTCAATGGATTCATTTAACTGTGTAGGAAGGAAGAGTTAAGGATATTTTTGGTTTCTTGATGGTCTTATGTTTGCTAGTTGGAACGCAAATAGAGGAATGACCGTAAATCCTTCCATGACGGTATAATCGTCAACTGTTTACGATAACCATTAGATTGGAATTGGTGTGCACTAAATTGATGTTGAGCATTGCTAATAGGTTAATGATTGGAATTTAAGAGTGATCTAAATAGGTGGGTTGTGAGGATGACCTGGGCAGCATGCCTTAGTTAAAAGACAGTTTACTTCGATAGTGGGGTTTGTGCATTAGTTATCCTCTTGACCAGGTTGAGTATTGCAACCTTATAGAAAAATATATGAAATAGGTTATTGTGTTTCCCTGGAAGGTTAATGATGGGATAGTGAGTTATGTTGGTTCATGCCAGGAGTGCATGATGTGATGTTAGAAAGACTAGCAGTTATGGTTGCTAGAGTGATGTTGATTCCTTTAAGAGGAGATTAATTTGATTGCCTTTCGTGATATTTCGTAAATAAAAATGTTTCAAGTTTTGCGGCGGAGATCATTTGGATCTCATGATTTATTTGGTAGTTGAACTGTTCCGAGCAAAGTGAAGTGTGAAAGATCTTATTGGTTCTTAAGTGGTTCTTGTGGTTTGGTCTTAAGAACTTGTCTTGTTCGAGCTGACCAAGTGTTGTTGTAGTCAAGGAATTGTTTTCTATGTTAACGGAAAGAGTGCATTATGAGTATTTGAGGTCAGAAGCCAAGTTTCGTATCTTGCGATTTGATATCCTCTTCTTGGGGGATTGTGCCTTCAATTGTGGACTCCCCTTATGTTTTCCGAGTTCATTGCCAATTGACTGTTCCTCTTGGTCTGGTGTTTACCGTGATTGGTAAACGTTTATCTGAGCGCTGAAATTATTATTATTATTTTTTTGGCCTCTTCTTTTGAGAAAGGATTAACTGATTCATGTTGCAAAGCCTTTAGAGATGAATGTTGGCAACTAGATAGTGGTGGTCGAGTAGATGATTCTGTGAGGCTTCAGGTGTCAAGATGTTTGAGATGCATGGCGCAATAAATCGATTTATTAGAATAATCCTTGGAAAGGATTTGATTTAAATAGAATGTTTGTCTTTGGAGTTAATAGGTTTCGTTGTCGCAACTAGTAGGACCTATAGCGAGATGTGGTCCAAGATCTTGTGTTCATCTTGATAGAATATTAGAATTAGCAAGTATGGAAATCTTGATTAGTTTCTTAGAGTATCGCATTTTGGGTACTCGGTAAGATTGTGTAGAAGATTTATGATGAGAGTAGTAGTATAGAGGAATCTAATAGTCGTGTTAATTAATGGGATAGCAAGGATGGTTGAGTTATTGTTAAGGATGACTCGGCCTCAGTGAGTAACCCTTTGTGAGATAGATTATCTCTAAGGATAACTTGGTCAATCAGTTAGAAATGGCTACTTTGTGGTCGCGTAGCTAAATTTGATTGGTGTGGGTTAGAGAAGGTCTAAGATTGGTGAAATGAATCACCTTGGGCGGTTACTTGATTGGTGAGAAGCGTTTACCTTAGTGACCGAGGTTATGGTTGAGTTGTGTGAAAAGTTTAGTCATTAGATCTGAGGATTACCTATCAATTATACCAAAAATTCATTGTAAGAGTCTTAAAGGATGAAATGTAGGCTTTGCATTTTTTTATGCTAGCATCTTGGTTTTCCATGATTAGATTCCAAGAGTTATGGTGATGTTTGATAGAATCCTTGGAAGCAGAAAATGAGCATGAAGGTGGTGAATTTAAAGTTGATCATCCTTAACAGATTCAGGTGTTGTGAATGCGGCTGTAAGCTATATCGTGGTGTGTTGGGAATTATTTATCAAAGTAATTCCTTTGCTAGAGAAGTTGATCAGGGTATGTTATTGTGGATTGAAAGAGTCTCTTTTTATAGGTGTGGAATTTGTGTTCAGCTTGAGCATAGCCTTGAGGTTGCTAATTTAAGAAAAAAGAGTTAGAATGTTATGCGACAATTTGGGATCCTATGGTTTAAGAGAAAGTTAAGTTCTTAAAAGAAAGATGGTGGAAAAGAGCGTGATCTTGCTTAGTGAGATATTCTCTTAGTTTTACTTGAGCTTTGTGTTTATGACGGATGTCTATTACATATTGAGTGGGTTCTTGTCGGTTTGTCTGGTTCTTTCCAGTTAAGAAAAAAAATTAATCGGGTTATTCGAGGGGTTTCGTTTTTGGCTTATGTGGCATTTATTTCTAAACTGTCTCCTTGAAAGGTGGAAAAGTTTTCATGTTGAGTCTTGTCTTTGGATTGGGCTCTTCTGAAGGGAAGATGGTTTTGAGTTGGTTGCATTAAGACTATTTTGTTTTCAGTCGGGAACTGTTGTGCGTCCCTGGTTAAAAGAGGTGCTCATTATTAAAGTGAAGAGATCGATTGATACAAGGATCAAAAGTTTTGTGTGTTTGTGCAGGTTGTGTGGTTTAGTACCCAAGGGAATGTTGGCCCAAGGTATAATGGTTGTTTCTGAAAGTTGGAGAGACTTGGTAGAGAGCGTATTGCTAGAACCGTCTTGAGTCCTAGCGTAGCGCACAGATCGTTTTGTATGACCTAGTGTCGAGGGAGTACTGGAGGAATCTGGAGCATGAAGTTTCGTTTGAGTCGTTGACCCACGGGTAAGACCGTGCCTTCGAGACGTGTCCGTCGAGTGACTCTTGAAAGGATGGGACAAGTAGTAAGGCGTAACGCGTCAGTACGTCAAGGTGTTTCTGTCGCAGCAGACCGAGAGAGAGGCCACTTGGGAATTGGAGTCTCGCATGCGCGAGCAATATCCGGAGTTATTCACAGCAGGTACGTGGCAATGTTAGTAAGATTTAGCTGTGATTATTCTTCTTGGCGTAAGCGTGGTTAGAATTCGGGGTCGAATTCTGTTTAAGGGGGGTAGAATGTAATATCCCGGAAGAGTTTCGACCGTTAATCAATTAATCGGGGAGAAGGACCTTAAAGGGAAAAGTAAAATATCAGTTTTAGGGGGGAATTTCTGAATTTTTATTGCAACCTGGGCCTGGGCTTTGGCCCGGGTGGATTTCGGCCTAAGGGGGGGGCCGCCACCTCCCCACTAACCCTAGCCGCCACCCCCCCTCTCCCCTTGTGCGCACCCTCTCCCCTTGTGCGCCCCCTCCCTCCCTTGTGCCGCCCCATCTGTGGTGCGCCCCCTCCCCTCTGCCTCGCGCCGTCCAGCAGCGACTCCTCCTCCCCTCTCCTCCATTGCCGGTGATCAAGACCTCCAATTGTTGCCGAATGATCGGGGGAAAGGATTAAGGCGCAGCTAGGCGATTGGATTCGGAGGAAGGGAAGAAGAAGAAGGGGAAAGAGGAAAAGAAGGAGAGGAGGAATTCGTGGAGTGTACGTGGTATTTCTACAGCGATTCGCCAAGGGTAATCCCTGTTCTCCCCCTAATAGATGTATATTCTATTGCGTAATCAATGTCGGTATTCTGGACTGCTAGAACAGATCGGGTTAGTCGGCTGTTTTGGGGAAGATTCGTGGGGATTTAGGTCTGGACTTTGCCTAGAGAGCTGTAGAGGATGTCATTATCTTTCAATGAAGTGCTAGAACGCGTCATTTGGATCTTTGTAGCAGAAGTTATGATTTTATTAGCGGAACTGTTCTGCGGATCGGTGGGTTTTCCGTCAGGTTTTGGGAGATCGAGTTTTGCGATTAGAAATTGGGAGAATTAGAGAACCTCAGTATAATTAAAGTTGTAGGTAATTGTCTTAGATTTCCAGGAAGTCCAAGAAATCGTGATTCGAACACTCGTACAGAAATTTATGGTATTTTTAGTGCTCGGTCCAGAGAGCCTGATGAGAATTTGACGTTTTAAGAAAACCAGTTGGTGCGGGTAGAATATGGCCGAATCAGAAAAGCTCACCAACTAGGTTTAGTTAGATAATTTAATTATATTTCCAGAAAGTCTGAGAACGCCCCATTCGGACTTCTGTACCAATAGATATGAATTGTTGAAGTTGGCTGTCCGTGGAGGGGAACAGGATGCTGAAAGGATTTGGGGTTTTGGTTCAAGCTAAACACGTTGGGTTAGTTTGGGGGTGCTTTTATTTAATGTAAAAAACTTGCTGCTGTTGTCTTAGCAATCATTATAATTATTATTCAGGAGGAGGAAGGATTCCAGGGGCCGCGCCTTCTGATCATTCCCCATTTTCTCGTGGTTAAGGCAAGTATAATGATGGTTTAAATTTTATAGTGTGGATTGTTGATGATTGTTGCTATGAAGATGGTTGTTCCATGCTTTGAGAATATGTGATCTTGATCATGATAATGATATGTTGATATTGTTTATGGTAGATTGCAATTGAAAGAGTTCCTGAGAATTTATGATGCATAGTTGTTGTGAATGCAAGTTTTATTTGTTGAGACATTCACATTTGTGCATCATGCTGATTTATTGAAGTCTTGGTCACGAGATGACCAAGCGCCGAGGTCCCCGACATGTTGTTGTCATGACGGGCTAAAGGTCCCCATACTTGTGGAGTATGGGCAATTGGTCCCTGTACCAGAGGGTACAGGCATGGGTGTGCATCGACGGATGCACACTCCGCATTACCGGTAAAATGCGCAAGAGAAGAGATAAAGAGATTTTTGATCATATTGCATAGCATGTTTATTCATATGATTGATGGATGAATTTGTGAAGTGATGTTCACTTTTACTCTTGTTGCCACTATTTATATTTGCTGAGTCGTTGGACTCACACTTGTTTGTTGTTGTGGTTGTTGTTTGTTTTTTTAGGTACCTACATGAGACCGGCATGCATGGGATAGAGATGGACTAGCTTTGTTGCACTTGCACGGTCCATTCACCTTGGAAGAAATAAAGAACCTTAATCATTGTTGGTTGAATAGCTTAAGTGGTAACTGATTAAAGATCACCATATTTAGAATGTAATAAAGGTTTAGAACTATTACATTGTTTACGTTCTTATTTAAGTATTGTGGTTGAGATTGTGATGGCAAACATAATTCAGTTTGTTTAGAATTGGATATTTAATGTTTTCTATTATTCAGATCATTTGTTTATGCATGTTGAAACCTTTGATTTACTCATTAAACAAAGGAGGTTCTGCTGAAATTTTGTAAGGTGAATATAGGTTCTTCTTTAATATGTTGTTAGTTTAGTAGCATTCCAGGTCATTATTTGGCTGGGGTGTTACATCATCGTTGCTGGATCTTGGCTCATAATGACCAAGTCCTCCTCCTAGGAATCCTCCATGGGTGCCACCACGTGCAATGGCTCGCCCATGTGCGGCTTCCCCTCATGCGGCTCTCAGTGGAAGAAGGCGTACATCTTGCGGTACGCGATGTAGATGTGCTTGTCATTATAAGCATGCTTGCTCTTCATGCTGGTGTTGATGAGCAAGATGAGTATCTTCTTTGCACTTGCAGACTACTTCTTCTTTCTCTCATTAAACTCAAGTAGCCATCTCAGTGTCGGTCTCGTCGAGTTCAAGCTCCACCGTTGTGTTTTCACCTATAGTAGGTTTAGTTGCAGAATTGTTGTACCATTCTTTTAGTTCTTGTAAATTAGCATGGATCTCCTCAAGCACTTCATTAAAACCCTCCACAATTAAACATCATCCATTTACCAAAGCGATCACCTGGAGAATGCATCTTAGCTAATCTGTCCCCTGACATGGTTAGCACAACAAGAAAAATGACACAAACGATGTATACTACACAAAGGAACACCTAATGCTACCACTGGCCAAGTATGTTGTCAATTCCTATGAATAGTAATATCACTTATCTGGGTGGTGAGAGAAAAAGCAAGAGGTGTCACTAGCTAAAAACCAATCATAGGAGTTGTACTCACCAATTTTATGTGGAGCTAGGATAGGGTTAGTGTATAATCCTACCACAATTCAGATGCATAAGATGTTGTAAAGCTAGTAATCAGTCCACAAAGTCAACAAAAGCCTAGCCTAGTTACAATGTCTAAGATATAAGTGATGCACACGCAACGATTAATGTAATTTGATGTAAGAAAAGGAAGTTCTCACACCTAATGCTAGGACAGACGCTAGTCCACTACTCAAACTTTTGTCTAGGGCACAAGATTGTTCACACGATATAGAGCACAAATCTAATATAACGGTGCAATGTAAACAACTGTAACACCCCAGCCAAACAATGACCTGGAATGCTACCCAACTAGAAGTAAAGCAATGTTAACTAATTGCGTTATACAAAATTTCGGCAGAGCCTCCTTTGTTTATCTATCTAAATCGGAGATTTCACAAGCAGTATCAATTATAATAGACAATCCTCAAGTAATAAGTTCAATGCTAAGAAAATAGATTAAAGATTACTAAACCATTCATGGATATAATACCTAGAGAGAGAACATGAACATCACGGAAGATTAACAAATTCCTTTTCTTCTAAAAGAATCAACACTACCCTCATCATCTCATACTCGGTTTTACTAACCTCGTCATTATATATTCCTAACATGAATCATCATATCTTTCCAGCGCATCATAAACCTTTCCAAAAGAACACAATAACTTATTTTCAAATGTTTTTTTCCAATAAGATTGCAACAATCTTACTAACATCAAGAATAATACACTCTTAATAAGAATCGTTATCGTCTACCCTTCCATTATAAAGCCCTCCAAAATCTCATCAAATAGTTCCATGCTACTTTATCATCCCATCCTCAAATTGAAAGTATTTCAAAACCTTACAATCTCACTACGACAACCGCTTTAAATTAGAGGAGATCTACTACACAATTTTAATGATTCTACCAAAACTTTTTCATCAAAGACATAATATCATCTGATAATCCCACCATCATGTAAATATAGATCACCTTTTAAATCCCATCTATTGCTCTCTTATTGATGCGCAACACCAAACTTCATTACACAACAGTTGCTCTTAGCAATTACATACGAACAATAAGTATCCACAAAGATAACTCCAAGATTAATATCCACTAATACAGTAATCCAACACCTTCTGAATTTAACCATCCTAAACAGTTAGATTAATCCATTGAGACCTGTTGATCCAATTTATCCCAAAAGTTTACTAATTTTGTCTCTCTTATTGATCAACCAGTTCATCAAAGTTCCACGCCTCTTAGTAACTCTATTGATTCCATTAGGAATAACCCTATTCATAAACACAGTTCATGAACAACTACAAGAAGACAACATCAACTTATTCAGTTTCACTTCCAAGGATACTCATACCATATCAATTTATTTGATTACAATCTCTGACTTAACCATAACCCAAGACATCACAAAAAGATTTTAACACCACCCTTCAGAAAAGATAGGTATTAAACTTTAACACTTAGAATAATCCAAAAGAACTACATAAAGCCAAAGCTTTCACATGTTAAAGAATTTGCAACATAAAACTTTCATTAACAAGAATACCAAGCGAACAAATGAGACATGTTTCACAACAAGACAAAACTCCCGCGAAGGGACCAACCATGCAAATCCACAATGCTCACAGGTAGCAAAAGTGTCTCAATAGTCCGAAAACAATAATTGCTTCAAAGAACAGGTATAAACCAATTGAAAACCCTCAATTGCAATGAACCACGAGCCCAAATAAATTCATCCACCACCACAGGATAAGAATTGACCAAACTCAACTCAAGGAAGAGAGAAACTTTTCTAAAGAACTCATTCATAACCTCTGAAACTAAGTTGCTCAAGGAAAAATCCTTCACCATTTCAATACCACGAATAGTGATATAACCTGGCCATGCCAACGGCCACATCGCGATCTCTATTTCTCGACATCAACTATCACCACACATAACAATCATATAATCAAATCGTAGGCACAAAAGATCATCTCATAACATGTACAAAGTCAAACATTAAGCACACATTCAACTATGATAACCGACGGAAACGTAGATGCAATGCAAACCCCATTCCCACCTACAGTGCTTAGTGTGTCAAATTAATATTTCGTTAACCACGGACCTACAGCCCGCTCTGATACCAACTGTAACACCCCAGCCAAACAATGACCTGGAATGCTACCCAACTAGAAGTAAAGCAATGTTAACTAATTGCGTTATACAAAATTTAGGCAGAGCCTCCTTTGTTTATCTATCTAAATCGGAGATTTCACAAGCAGTATCAATTATAATAGACAATCCTCAAGTAATAAGTTCAATGCTAAGAAAATAGATTAAAGATTACTAAACCATTCATGGATATAATACCTAGAGAGAGAACATGAGCATCATAACTATTCTAAACTCTTATTACAATTAAAATCCAAGGGTAATAGTCAAATGGTACTTAAACAGTCCTTGCGTCTTATATTTAATTTTTCTTCCTTTATTTCCATTATGGGTGGAACGTGCAAGTGCAACAAGTTTATTCCTTCCCCTCCCCATGCATGCCGACCTCATAACGGTACCTAAAAAAACAACAACAACAGCAAGAGCGAGTCCAACGACTCAGCAAATATAATAGATAGTAACAAGAACATTCATGAACATCACTTCACACATTCATCCATCAACCATATCAATAAGCCATGCTATGCAAGATGATCAAAAATCTCTTTATCTCTTTCTCTTTTGCATTTTACCGGTAATGCAAAGTGTGCATCCATCGATGCACACCCATGCCTGTACCATCTGGTACAGGGACCAATTGCCCATACTCCACAAGTATGGGGACCTTTAGCCCGTCATGTCATCAACATGACGGGGACCTCGGCGCTTAGTCATCTCGTGACCAAGACTTCAATAGATCAACATGATGCATATGTGTGAATGTCTCAAATAAATAAATCTTGCATTCACATTATCCATGCACCAGAAATACTCATGAACACTGTAAATTGCAATCACCCATAAACAGCACCAATACATCCTTACCACAACCATGAACACATATATTCATATTATAGATCAAACATCGGCATTCCACACTATCAATTTTTAAACCATCATTATACTTGCCTTAACCGCGAGAAAACGAGGAACGTGCAGAAGGTGCTGCGCCTGGGATCCGTCCTCCACCTGAATAGTAATTATAATATTTGCTAAGATAACAGTAGCGGACCTTTGCCCAAATAAAAACAATCACAACTAATAAATTCGTCTAATTTGGTTCCAATTCCCAAATCCTACAGGTCATCCCGCCTACCTCTGTGGACAGTCAACTTCAAAAATTCATATCTATTGGTACAGGAGTCCGAATAGGGTGTTCTTAGACTTTCTGGAAACATAATTAAATTATCTAACTAAACCTAGTTGGTGAGCCTCCCTGATTCGTCCATCTTCCATCCGCACCATCAAATTTTCGAAAACATCAATTTCACATCAGGTCCTGTGGACAGAGCACTAAAAATGCCATAACTTTCAGCACGAGTGTTCGAATCATGATTTCTTGACCTTCCTGAAATTCTAAGACAATTATCTACAACTTTCATTATATGAAGATCCTCTGATTCTCCCGTTTTCTAATCGTCCAATCCAATCTACCAAAACCTGACAGAAAACTCCCGATCTGTGGAACAATCCTACTAGAAAAAGTATAACTTCTGCTACAAAGGTCCGAATGACGCGTTCTAGCACTTCACAGAAATATAACGACGTCCTCTACAACTCCACATCTGAATCCCCACGAAACTACCCCAAAACAGCCGTATAACACAAACTGTCCAGACAGCCCAGAATACCGATATTGCAACAACTATTTAAAAAAATGCATCTACTTGGGGAATAACGGGGATTACCCTTGATGAACCGATGTAGATTACAATGAACGCCCCACGAACTCCTTCTCTTCTCCTTTTCCCCTTTTTCTTTTCCTCTTCCCTTCCTCCGGATCCAATTGCCTCGCTGCGATTGATCTCCTTCCTCCGCTCGACCGGCAGCGAATGGAGATCCTTTTCACCGGTAGTGTAACATCCCAAAAAGGAAACTATTGTAATTTCGAAAATCTTAAAACATTTTAATTGTTTCCCCCGAGTTTCTCAAAAAGTTTTGGTGTTACTCGAATTTCTCGAGTTGATTTCTAGCCGAAAGCCCGACTAACGAAAATCAAAACCTTGGGATCGAGAACCAAGATTTAAAATCCAGTTCAGAGAAATCCATTATCCTTGAAAGTTCTATTTTCAAGTTTAAAAATTTGGAATCCTGATATTCAAAACCGAGGATGGAAATTTGAGAACGAATACAAAAATCCTTCAATCCATTTTTTGTATATAGAAATTCAAATTCGGAAAACTAAGTTTTATTTCTCAAAACTAGGCAATCTTAAAAATTAAATCATTAAATTCAAAAATACGAACCAAGTTACAAATTCAGATCTACTTTACAAATTCAAATTTCTGGAAATTCTTAAAATCACGAAAAACCTCTCCTGGGCCGGCCCATTTCTTTTTCCCGACCCAACCTCCCTTTTCTTCTTTTCCTTTCTGGCCCGTAGGCCTGCCCTTTCTTTTTCTTCGGCCCCGGTCCACCCGGCCACACTGGTCTCCTTCCTCCTCCTCCAGCTCGTCCGCCTCCTCCCGCGCCGCTGCTCCTCGCCCCGGCCCAGCCCGCGCTTGGCTCCGCCTCGAAACCGCGCTCCGCCCCCCGGTTTTGTGCCCGAGTTACTCCCCTACCCCGGCCTCGCCTGCGCCTCTTCCTCGCTAGCCCTGCCGCCGCTCGGCATTACTCCTTAGCGCGTCTCCGCTCGGCATTACTCCACCTGCCACGCCTTCAATGCAGCTCAATCACTCTCCTTCTTCGCCTATTAGAGGCACCAGGCTCGTCTCATCCCTAGCTCGCCCGCGCGTCGTCTCCTCCCTCCTTCCTGCCGTGGTCGAGCTAGCGTCTCCCCCAGGTTCGCTTGGCCTCGCCCCGGGTTCACCCTCGCCCAGTTGCCACCCGTGCTCGCTGCCTATAAGGTGCTGGCCAAGCCTCAGTTGCCCCTCTCCTTTGCGCCCATCCAAGCCGCAGTGAGGTTGTGCCGCCGCCGCCCCTCCCCATCCCGATCATCTCCAGCGAGCACTCCGCAAATCGCCCGCGTCACGGCGCGCCACCTGCCGCCTGCTGCCTCCATTCGTGAGTAATTGGGAATCCGCCGCCCGAGCTAGCCGCCCACGCGTTTTCCCCCATTCCGGCTGGCCACCGCCACCTCCATTGCCGCCTCCACCTCGGTCGGCCCCGGGGCGATTTCACGCGGTGGGAGCACCTCCCCGATGCCCCGAGGCCTTCCCCGCCGTCGGCCGAAGCCCTCCGCCGCCCGAACTCCCCGGCCTCGGAAGCCCTCCCGCGCCACCGCCCAAGCACGTCGCCGACTCACCTCCGCCTCCTTCCGTCCGCCCCGGCAGCTCAGGTGAGCTTCTGTCCTCTTGCTCATGCTCACGCACGCCTCCTTTCCTCCCCCTTCCTCTCCGGCCACCGGCGCCCAATCGGCTCTCCTCCGCTGTCCGCTCCCCACTGCCGCTGGCACGCCTTGCGTCACCCCGGCCGGAGCCGACGCCTCCTGGAGCATCCTCGCCGCCCGGGCAACCCCTTTTGACGGTCGTCGTCGCCTCCCCAGCCGCTCATCGCCGGCGACGCCGCACGGCTCCACAGCCACCTCGCCTCCCCTGTTTCGCTGTTCCTGCCGGCTGCCCTGTTTCAATCGGCCGAACGGCCCCTTCTTCTGTGTCTCTGTGTATGACAGGTGGGCCCGCCTAGAAGTTTGGCCTCAAGCTCCTACGCATCAGTGTGTTCTCCCAACTCTAAAATCTTGAAAATTCTATCTGCAATTCTTTCACTATTAACAAAACAATAAAGTGTGATCTGTGAGGGGAGATAGAAATGAGAAATTAACTGTAAAATTATAATGGAGGTTTGCAATTGAAAACTTATCCTTAGTAAATCTCATGTCTACAAAAAGGTAATAAGAATAAGAAATTACTTATAATTTTATAATGAAAAAGATTTATGCATTTAATCTAAAAACTTAGCAGTGGTTCATATTGTGCCAATTGAAATCAAAACCTTACTCTTCATGTACAATTAAAAACAAGTGATGCATGATCTATTTCTAGATGTCAAGAAATCGACATGGATTCGATGGACATTGGGGTTACAAATCAAATATGGGAAACTAATTCAAAGATCATCTTTTATAACTCAAAGATACAAAAAGGTAATCCTAAATAATTAAAGATCTATGTATGAAGCCTTAGGATTATAATTTAAATCTTCTCAAACTTTACTCTGGAAACTCGAATAATAACCTTAATCCTATCTCGAGTGGTTAGATGCTAACTTTCATCCGTCCATCTAAATATATTTAAGCAAACTAAGTTAATCAATTTGGCAAGATTTTGCCACATAAAATATCAACCATGAATCACACATTCAATAAAAGGCCGACCGCTAATAATAAGATAGGTTAGTTAATAAAATAATCAATCATGTGCATGATAATAATTAGTTAGGCAATTAGATTTCATATCCTAAGTAAGTTGTTGAAAACAACTATTCATTGATTTGGCCATGGCTATCCCAGATAAGTTTTGCCACATGAAATATCAAAGTTACACCGCATATTTAATTATACTCACCTTACGTATCCGTATCCTAAAATCATAAAATCATGTTTCCCTTTACTACCATCGATACTCTCTTTTATCTGTTCCTAAGCTCTGCCCGACTCATGGAACTTCCTTGATAAATGTAAATCAATTAAGATCAAATCAACAAATAAAAGGTCGAGCCTCGACTTTTCCCCATCGGCCGCGCAGATAATTCCTGAAGATGCATCTTCACTTTTGATCCCTCGATCTCCTAAAATTTTCCCTCACGGTAAAGCTATTCAGACAACTCATTCTCTTGTTTAAATCCAGCTACCACTATATTCACAGCACGCTAATCCGAATTCTCTTTCTATCCCCAAATCGTAATAAAATTGCAATTTAAATTTAATCGGGCGTTTATAGTGTTTGGTTTTATTGGTCTTCCTTTTCTTTGCTGCGTATTAGAATTTGAAGACTCAACGAGGCGACGGATGCGAACAGTAAGACTGGGTAAAAGCGAGGACCAGTAATTTAAAGTCACTGACTGAGCAGGCTTTAAATTAAAGCAATCAAGGCCATGGTAACACAAGCAAGGCAAGTCATCACTTTGATCATATTGCTCCCACATTTTATGCAAATTTATGTTCCTTTAAATTATCAACCTGCATGCCTAATTTAATATGCAAATGTATGTCAAAGCTTAAGGTAGCTACATGCCCATTTGCTGTTGTATTAAATTTAATATGCCTTTCCTTGACACTTGAATCACTTAATCCTTGTCTCTATAGATATTAATGATAATCTGTACTAGCTATAGATGACATTACAATGCTATGCTAGTCCGGTCAAGTCCAGGGCGCTAGTCACCCTGATCATCTATCTTTACAACAAAAAAATTTATTTTGGGACAGTCATGGGATGTACGTGGTTGAGTATTTTTGTTACGACTATTTTATGCTTCTCAAAACCCTCAAAAATCTGCTATACCTGTCTGGGCGGTTGGTGAGAGTGGATGGTGCCGATGTCGCACGAGAACCCGTGGTTCGTGGTAGAACCGCCTGGACAAATTAAGGATTGAATCTTGTGATGACCTCCTTGTGTAAAACAGTACAACCACAAAGTCTATATGGGTACGACCTAGCTGATTAACTTGCAAGGAATCTAGTTCGGATATCACCAGTGGTAAGTGGGTGCCAGGGTATACTGGTTTACTCACAGTGAGGCACAGGGATATACTGTACTCACACGGCGCAAGAGGGGGCTTCTGATTGTGGTGGATTTAACCCTTCAGCGGTGAAATCTCAGCGGGTGATGTCTAGCTAGATCTGAGCAAGGTAAAGGCTTTGTGATAAATTATCTGGGTCTCATGCCTAAGGAAGCATGTTGGCCATTAAGATAACTTATCTCTTGTGGTGAAAGTGTACAACCTCTGCAGAGTGTAAAACTGTTCGAGCAGCCGTGCCCACGGTCAAGGGCGGACATGGGAACTTACTCGAGTTAGATCTATTTCCAAAAATATTTCTGGGTGGGGTAAAACCTATCAGAGGGATGTACTCTGACTTTGATATTTTTCCTGGAGGGAAGTACTCCAGTGGTGAAAACTAGCATAGGTGGGGGTAACCATGCACTGTAAAAGGTGGATGTAACCTACACTTCTTTTATTATCACATTCTCACAATCCATTTCATAAAATCTGTTTCAGTTAAAATTGCTAAGTCTCAGGAGTTTTTCCTATTTATTGTAATTTCAAAACACTGATTCTAGCAAATAAAAGAGCCTCAAGCCTCCCTTGACAACTTTGCATCTAGTATTACTGCATCCTGTGTGGTGGCTTGCTGAGTATCATCGTACTCATTCTTGCTTAATTGCTACCATTCAGTCAGAAAGAACAGGAATGTCAAGCCCTGCGACGCTAAAAAGGGGTTGACAGAGCTGGAAGACGAAGAGGCCATGGACTAGGTCGCGAACCCCAGTTGGCTGCCTGTGGGCAAGTCCTGAGGGTCCCACCTGTGTGGAGTTTCCGCTGCTGCATTTTATTGATTTCGGCCTAACTGGCCCATGGGTAAGTAATCTGGGTTTTGCTAACCCGAGGTCCGACAAGTAGGGGCTTCAATGGAGGAGAGGAGAGGGAGAGGGGCTGCTGGAGGGGGCGCAAGGGCAGCGAGGAGGCAGCCACAAGGGGAGAGGAGAGGGGAGAAGGGGGTGGCGGCTAGGGTTTGGGGGAGGGGTGCCTCCCCCCTTTTTGGCTAGCCACCTCTTGGGCCAAGGCCCAGGCCCAGGTTGCCAGGATTTTCAGAAATCCCCCCTCTAAAAATCCCTATTTAACTCTTTTCTATATGGTCCTTCCCTCCAATTAATCGATTAACTCTCGAATCACTTTTGGGGTATTACAACAACCCTCTAGTTTAAGCAGTAAACAATAGCTAGCCTCAAAAGATGATGATGAGGACATCTCTACTACATATTCATCTTCTACTTCAAGTGTGCATAAATAAGCTAGTCATGAGGCTCCTACAGGTCCTATGACAAGAGCAAGAGCTAAGCTACTATAACAACAGGTGCTATTGTTTCTTAAAGAATTCCCTATTGCTTTAGATGAGAATGATATACTACCTAATGTGAATACATTGTGTGTTCTCAGATTTGAAGCAATGGAAGAACAAGGACGGAAGGACCAATGGGCCAACCCCAAAGAGAAAGAGAGCCATGCGACCACAAGGAAGGAGGCCCATGCGGTCACATATCAAAAAGAGGGAAACTCTACGCAGCCAAGACTTGAAGAAGAGGCCCATGCGCCAATTGAGGAGTTTATGGGCCTGCATGCCAATAGTGGGCTGAGATTGCGTAATTTAGCCATGCAATTTAGTTAGTGTTCAATTCTGAATTATTTTAGGATTCGTAAACCAGATTGAACTCGGCCTTAGGCGCAATGCGTGAGTGCGGAGGTTAGGGTTGGCCTTATGTAGCAGCCGCTCCCCTATTGTTGCTCAGACCACTTTTGATAATAGAATACTCTTGTTCTTTCTGTTAGCCGAACCAACTTGACGGTATTAGCAGTTCGCTGAAATCAAGATCGTTCAACCTTTCCGCTGGGAATTGGTAGCGCGATAAAACTTAATCGATGGTCGTGAAGTTCAGCACGTGAGGTTGGGCAAATTATAGAGTGCTAACTCTTGCATTGGCAATGGGATATCACTACGGTTCGTCGAATCCTCGTGAGTATCCAGATTGATGTGGCCAAGAGTGTGAATGCTACATTGATTTGTGCTTCATCTATGCAATCTGAAGTTACAAGGCTTAGTAATGCTCGATTGCGCAAGGAGAAAGAAGCAATCGGTTATGGGAGAGAGAAGAATATCCTAGTTCATGCGGATGCTTATGTGATTCCTCCTTTGCGCAATGCAAACAAGACAACAATACATGGAATTAGAGGTGCGGATGGAGAAGAAAGAAAGTTAGTTTGGCTAAAGAGGAAGACACAAGATTAATCAAGTTCTCGTGATTGCAATTATGTTCACAATGTTCATGAAGTTCTCAATGCCAATTCTGAGGTTTCTAATGCACACAAAATACATATTTGGAAAACTAATGAAGTCTATTTTCCAACGAATCAAACGGCGCTTGATTTGGAGCTTCCTACACAAAGTTATGGCAACTTCATTAAATGCTGCACGAGCTGTCTGGAGAGACGCGTGAGACCTGCCAAACATAAAGAGTCCGAGTATTGCAATGCCAGTAAGGGTAAAATCCGACCACACCATGGTTTTCCAAAAGTTGAGAAGGATTCCTTTTCAGGTTCCAAATGGATTTGAAAGCCCCTTGAACAAGAAAAGAAAACATATACAGATTTGAATTCAGTTCGGATTCGGTTAGGGTCAGACAGGAAGTCCAACACTAAAACGCCCATTACTTTCACAAACGGAGTCCGATTTGGTAGTTCTTGGACTCGTTGGAAGGCTATTTCGAAGCCCCATACAATGGACAAGGTGCCAGCCACGGAATCCTTATAATCACATCGCAAATTGAGAGAGAATCAAGTGGTAGCAGTTTAGATATTTTCATTTTAGTTCGTACTGGAGTTTGTTTCGGCCTTAGGCCAGGTTGTGCGTGAGTTTTAGTCATGGCCGTGCATTGTGCACCAATATAAGGCCAGATCCTTAGCTCCATTGTAACTTAGGCTATGATATGATAAGTTTTTATACTAGTGAAATAAAGGAGAAAATCGCCATGATGGTTGGTGGCGGCCAGATTGCGTAATTGCAAGGTTTTCTCGTTTGGAGTTTGCTGAGTTGGTGCATAGCAAGAATAGGAGATTCTTGAGATTGCCCATTGAATCTACAAGGTTCATCTTTTCTAATTCATGTATTCTTGCTGAATTCACGGTTTGGGGAGTTCGGCGGATTGCTTTAGTGTGCGCCTTGCATACCAGTGCAAATTGCCCTTATTAATATTGTTTGCTGCATCAAGACAAGGAGAAGACTCTATCCAAGGAGAAGAAACCTCGCTGATCATACCGGGAAAGATCGGGCCATCCCTACGCATCAACTAATCCTTAGTTGGCCTGCATCACAGATCCTACGTCGAGAAGATCGGGCGACCTTGTATCAGATGAAATAGCAAAGTTTTATATAGCTTAAATATGCTCGTTTGAAAGGTTTCAACATGATCTATAACTTTGCAGTTGAAGTGAACCCCAAATTCTAAAGGAAAGATCAAAGGAATCAGCAAAAACAAAAATCGAAAACTTGCAATGCGAATACAAAGCAAGAGATGGCCGATTTTGGGGGTCTTAGAGGGCAACAACACAAGTTGGTTCATTTTTTTCGATTGAACTCATCGTTAGATTTCCAACAAATACAATAATGTCAAAAATAGACATAGTATGCAAAAGTCATGCCTGTTTTACTAAAGGTGTCTCGGAATCAGAATCCTACTTGGACTAGAAACCAACTCAGGATCAACTTGAAACCACTATATCTTTCAATTCTATAGGCCAAACATGCTAAAAAATTTTGTGAAAGTTTATGGCTATATGTAGAAGAAATTCATCAATTTTCATTGGATTTGGCACAAGTTTGACATGCTTTTAAATTTTTGGAATGGTGGCCACTTTTTGAAAAGTTCTACAAGGTTTCTTTGAGAGATTCCGAAATAAACTCAATGTAGAAGTACCATATTTGGATTTTAGAAGATCCAATAACTCAAGTAAGGTAAGTGGATATTTTTTGTAGTGATTTAGGGAGTCTAATGCACAATTTTCATACTATGATTTTTGTTGTTGTGCAGATTAGAGGAGTTCTATTCGAACAGTCATGCCCTCAGACATTGGCAAAAGTGTAGAAACGTTACACTAGCATAGTTTTCATAAATAAATAACAAACTAGATAGGGTTGTGATAACCAATGTAAAATAGAAGTGAAAGTGGAGTGATTTCGCTCTCACCTTATTGGAAATGAATGCAGTGGATTCTCTCTCATAGTATTGGAAGTGAAAGCGCAGGGATTTCACTATCATTTATTGGAAGTGAAAGCGGAGTGATTTCTCTTTCACAGTATGGAAAGTGAAAGCGCAGTGATTTCACTCTCACAATAATGGACATGAAAGTGGAGTGATTTTGCTCTCATGATAAAAATTTGACTCAAGAATGAATATTGGTTTTAATGTAAAAATGGCTAATTCATAGGTTTGGAATATAACTAGACTAGTATATTTGATAAATTGGCTTTATCTAAAGTGGCACACGACCTTCACTTGGATAAGCCTTGCATGCATGTAGTTATATATGTAGTTATATTCTACTATACGGACTTGCTGAGTACTTTTGTACTCATTGTTACTTAACATATGGTTTTAGATGACGGAGGTGATCGATGATCTGGTGTATAGGTTCACTCATGCCATTGGCTATGACATGAAAGATGAAGGTTGTGACTAGATTTAGCCCCAGTTGATTGCCTGTGGCAAGATATGAAAGCCCCTTTTGGTTTACGTACTATTCTGCTACTTTACTTTGAACAATTCTATGTGGCCAGGCCCGTTATGTAAAAACTTAGTCATAAGACCTATTTACGATTATCTATGTAATATGAAGTATCCTTTTATTTACTTGTATGTATGGATGTGATATCTGCCGATATTACTATATGATCTAGCTGTTGATCTGGACTTGCTCGAAATATACAGGAGCTTCGGATTGTCAATTATGGATCCCCATAACAAGAAAAATAAAAAGAAGCAATAGCATGTGTAATGACTGATTTTGGATCGATTCAATCCTTAAAATCTTTGGTCAAGAATTATTTGTTAATCGGTGTCCATAGCTTAGGAAGAAGCGCTTACATACTAGTTGAAAGTTGAAGGATGTATTTGGCCATATGGGATTATGATACGTACGCATTGGGAGGTTGATTATCTTTGTTCTTCTAGGCTTTTTTAGCTATTTTTTATTTTGACTTTTTTTAATAATCACTATTCATTATACTAATAAGCTCTAATCTTAAATTATAAACCACAGCCTAAAATAATAAGCCTATTATTGTCTAAGTGCTTCTCTCAGCCCGTCACAAGGTTCTTCGCATCTTCTATAAGTCGAGTGCACGCTAAGCTACGCGATTTCAGCAAGGGCAACTACGTCTTAGGATTAATCTTCGGAGGGACAACGTCGCCAACCTCGACTGTGTGCATAATTCTTACCGGAGGGATCAGCTTCACTTCATTGCAGGGGTATGCGAATTAAATATTTTAGGCCTACTATTACTTTCTTGATTTTTGTTCTTGGCTGAACTATTTTAGAATGTCAAGTTTTGTGCAACAGATGATTAGGCTATATATATACTCCTTAATAAGTTTGAGTTGGTGGTAGTCGGTCCGTTCTCTCTCGCCCTTGCCTCCTCCCCCCAACTCCTTTGCTCCACCGCCGCCTCCTCGCTCCTTCTCTCTGCCCTCGCCTCCTCCTCCCCACCCCCACGCTGCCACCCTTCCTCCCCACCTCGCGCCGCTGCCTCCTCCTCCTCACCTGCCCCCACTGCCTCCAGGCTACTACCTCCCTTTAGCTGCTAGATCCGCACCGCCACCTCCTCCTCCTCACCTGCCCCTGCTGCCTCCAGGCTACTACCTCCCTTTAGCCACCAGATCCACTCTCTTGGCAGTGGCGATGTAGTGGTGGCTGGATGATGATGAGATGGGGTGCACGACAATCAAATTCAAGCAAGACAGGGTGTACACCATAAGCGTTGAGGGTCTCCATCACATCCATGAGCTGCTCGACATGGTTACGGATTGGGCCCAGGTTAGGTTGTAGTTGCAAGCACGATTGTGTGAACGAAAGTGCTCAGAAAACGATTCCTCCTCCTACCATAAAAGAGGTACAACTACTACTCATATTTTTGACCGCTTCTCCTTTCCAACCCTTCCACTTCTCCTTCTCCTACCCTTCTACATTTCCTCCTTCGGTCGATTGGATTGCTTGTACACAATCTGGTTCTCAGGTTATGCAAAATATACTATTTTTGTTCTTCTTTTCCTATTCATGTGTGAGTGCAATGCTTGTCATTTTTGTTTTCCAGTGCAGACTTATGCTTGTAATTTTGTGTTATCAAATGCAATCTTGGTAAATAAATGTATACGTTTCTGTTGGTACATTATATAGACAGCTAATTTTGGTTTGAGCTTCGAAGTGCTACATTTGAAGTTGATAGATATATACTTTTGGCTGCGCGTTGGAGGTTATTCTAGTTGTTCTTTTTGTGTTGGGGGTAAGAAGCTTCATGGTATTCAAATAGTACTGCAGGCTCAGCTAGGTTGCAACTCTCGGCAACCTGAGAGTAGCTCCACTATTTATGATACAAGCTATGTGCTGTTTATTGAAGGAGAATTGTATTGTACAATTGCTTCTAACTTCAACTGTATCTGACTATATGGTATATTGAGAACTAGGATATAGTAGGCTTTGTGTAGTTTCATATTTTCCCCGCTCAGCATCTCGGCAACCTGAGAGCAGCTCCACTATTTAAGATACTAGCTGTGTGCTGTTTATTGATGGAGAATTGTATTGTACAATTGATTCTAACTTCAGCTGTATCTGACTAGATGGTATATTGAGAGCTAGGATACCAGATCTAGGAGAAAGGGGATTTTTGGTTGTGCTCCTTTGCCCTCTTTTAAGAATTTCACAATCATGGCATTGTATCATGTGAATAGCCTGTGCCCACAAGGTATATCTATTGCATTATTTGCGAGTATTATATTATCCAAGTGCTCTTTACAAATTGTTTGCGTGGAGTTAGATTATTTATTTTTTTAACAACGGAAGCTAATGGTTTTTTATTGCTGAGAGACCATGTGGTCGTGATCCCATGAGAGTGATGAGTAATTGACAAGGGTGTAGGTTAGTCGAGTTTGGTTTGGGTGGTTTTGACCATGTCGTTGCGTGGCGTAATCGGGCTTGGTCGGACTTTGGTCAAATTTGGTCGTATGGGATTAGGTTGCATATTCTGATGATTCGACAGGTTTGGACTTCGTCATGGTAAGCATGATGTGATTTACGCTTTCATGTATCGAGCGGTGCTATTTGACGTGTTTCTTGTCTGTGTGGCTGCAGGACATCGAGACGGAGTCGTGGCGAGACACGGAGGACCGGACTAGGCGCAGGTGGCGCTGAGGTCAGAACGGTTGGGATGTGTCGAAGACGACGTGGACTCGAGGTGGAGTCGTGGCGAGGCATGGTGGACCGGACTAGGCGCAGGTGGCGCTAAGGTCAGAACGGTCGAGGTGTGCCGAAGACGGCGAAGCTGCGTGGCTTGCAGGGCAAGGAATGAGGAAGCTTCCTGGAAGGTGCGCGAGGGGCGTTTCGGTAAAAACGCAAAGCTGCACTAAAGGAAATGGATTGTGGGTAAAGCGCAAAAGCTAAATGGGTAAAGCACTTGGTGAACCCATTAGTGGAGGCTATAAATAGAGAGGGAAATGGTGTGCTGAAATTTGAGAGAATGTATGTAAGAGTTAGGGTTTTATTTGTGTCTCTCCATGGTTGTATGAGATAGGGTTGTGTTCTTGATCTCCTAATCATGTATGGGGACTAGACTTGTTTAGTGAGAGATCGAGAGAGATGAGCTGAGAACTACCCTTGTAATCATGTATGTTTCCGTATCAATTTCAATATGAGAGATTGTGCTTTGAGTTGATTTGGCCTTCCTTTCTATGATGCTATATTTTATTTGTTTGAGTTTCTTGTCCTTCTCTCAGTTCTCAAAAGAAACCATGTGTACTGCTATTTTTACTTGGGCGCATGAATGCTTGGCAGCAGCTCGGTTTCTCTTTTGGTCTCTCTAAGCCGGCAGCAAGTCTCTTCATTCACTGTAGTAAAAATTCTTTGCCATTCCTTGCCGTGGCAAGCAGTCCGAGTTATTTTCTGCCGTGGCTTACTTCTTGCTTTGCCAATTTACAGCAATGGTGCTTGTTGCCTTCGGTCAGTGTTGATCTCTGTTTTCTACAAGTAAAGCTTTCGATATGCATGAACCAAACATAGAAACTGAGTAGTACTTCTCTACAGCAAGTACTTCTTTCTTTTTGAATATCTTTTGTGATGAACCAAAATAGGCAGCCGCACCCTCTTCTAGGGGTTGAATTTTGATAGACTAAGTTAGCTTTTGCTACTTCGCCTTGTACTCGCGTGTGTCGGCAAGACCATCCGAATACTTGTCTTCGGAACCCCACCGTCTTCTATTTCAGATTGAATCCAACATCGTTTATTTGCAATTGAGTTGCTGTTCATCTTGTTCTTGCCTATTCTTCGATTGCTTGCAGGAACAAATACCCTCGTGGTTAGGTTGATTGTGCGCCGACAAGGTCACGAACAACCTCTGGAGTTGGTGTATCGATCGCTAAGGCGCAACGTCCTTGGATGGTTGTAGTCGGGTCGTCAACGTCATCTCCTTCCCCAATCGAATATACCACTTTCATCGAAAGATCGGGACCGCTAGTGCTATCACATTTCCATCTTGTAGTACCATCACGACAGGCGTACTGCTATAAGGCGATTGGTAAAATGGTAGGTTCTTTTATGCACATATATTCTAATGGTACGCACTTTGTTGCACATTCTATTAATTATTAATTACATGCCCTACACACTTTACGTAGGAATTGCGACCATGATGTGGTAGCGAGTTCTGCTACCATATCACCAGCGCAAACATAACCAAGTCATGGTCAAGCAGAGGCTTGCATTACATCAGAGCAAAATGGAGTGAGACGTGATGAACACAACACAAGGAATGCAACCCTTAAAGAAGAAGAAATACAGTCAAGGCGTGATCGACAAAATTCTAGGTACGCAGCTCTTACACCAGAGCAAAGGCTAGCAAGACGTGAACGTGAAATAGCACGACATCAAAGTTTAACACCTGAACAAAGGGAAGAGATTAAGGCCCACCAAAGAGCACGAGCACGGAGTCGCCGTTTGGCACTCAAAGAGAGGCAGGCTATAAATGCACAACATAGAGCACGTGCCCAAAGTTTAACAGTCAAGGAGCGGGGTGAGATTAATGCCCGTCGAAGATCAGTCAGGCAAATCATTACATTTGAGTAGAGGTATGCATTACTTCATGAACATAATGCAAGCTGCACAACCAGGAGAGACACCCCATGCACTGAATCAATTGCAATGCAATGCCCACATTTAGAAGCTTCATCGGTTGTCAATCCATCATCGATCTTGCACAACTTCGTTACTGCTGATCTCTCAACACAGTCATTTATTACAGATGATGGTAATAACTATATTTATATTTATATTCCCAACTATAGAATAGAACCATTATTATCCTACTCACACAAAATGACATGTGGTCTAGAAACCATTGTTGAGGACGATATGGATGAGGAGTAACATGTTCGCTGGTGGAGGTATTTGAAACGTTGTTTGTCTCTCCTATCAATCCAACACCTATCATCACCCCTTCCCTTTAAATACTTGCAGGTGACGACGCAATGGAAGACACAGACTTTGATGAGCCAGCTGATGCCTGTCCTATGGGATCAAATGTCCTAGATCCCTACGATCATGTATACAACAACATACCCGATAGCACGCACGTGTTGAAGATTGAGCTAGACTGCACGCACTACAATGTGAAGAAGTTCTAGTATGAGTCAAAGGGTTTTTGCCACCAAAACAGTAAAATCAGGCTGTCAAACCTAGAGCCAACACCAGAACTCTGCAGGCTCTAGTCAAGTGCAGATTTTGATGCCAGGCATTTTCAAGACAACATTAGATTTTTCAACACTCACTTCTCCTTTACTACTCTAGGCGTGAGTCTTGATAAGAACTACACCAACATGAGGTATGGAGTGTACACATTTAGAGCCCATGGACAAATTTACCACAACATACATTCCTTTGGTCTAAGTGACTCTGCTCTGGAGCATCTGGTGCTCTATTTCTATGATGATGACCCCACTCTCAATCATCGGTTTCGTTACTCCCCTAGCCTCGACCAGGAAGTCGTGAGGACGCTTGTCAACATTCCTCGGGACAACCCTTACTCGCAGACTTTCCGGAGCCTAGGCCAGGTTGAAGACCTCATGGAATATCGTGTCTCACTAAACACTAACTTAAAGATGGACCAAAGAGTCTACAACAGGCCGATAACATCAGAGGTGGCCGCTGTGTGGGTTGAGAGCAACAAGTTGTGCAGAGAATTCAACCGTAGTGTAATTCTGTACAGTAACAATAATGAGAAATATAGTATCAAGCCATACTACAGATGCTACCACCCTCTGTTGATGAGGACATCCTTTCCATGGATACAACCGTGTCAACTCCAAAACAAGCTCAACAAACTGAAACTATGATACAAGGACCAATGACTCGAGCGCGAGCATGTCAACTTAACCATCAGGTGAATGCATTCATGATGATGATTTTAAAGATGTGTTGATGAATTGTAAAGAGGGAAAAACATGGAATAAATTTGTCCTAAATGATGGATTGTGTTTAAAGCTAACAAGCTATGCATTCCAGCTAGCTCCGTTCGTTTGTTGTTGTTACAGGAAGCGCATGGAGGTGGGCTGATGCGACAGTTTGGAGTGAAGAAGACGGAAGACATACTTGCTGGTCGTTTCTTTTGGCCAAAGATGAGACGTGATGTGGAACGTTTCATTGCTCGCTACACTACATGTCAAAAGGCTAAGTCACGACTTAATCCTCATGGTTTGTATATGCCTCAACCTGTTCCTATGTGCCTTGGGAAGATATTTTTATGGACTTTGTTTTAGGACTGCCTAGAACAAAGAAGGGGAGGGATAGCATATATGTTGTTGTTGATAGATTTTCTAAGATGACACACTTCATACCATGTCATAAAAGTGATGATGCTACCAACATTGCTGATTTGTTAATTCTTTCGTGAAGTTGTTGGCTTGCATGGTGTGCCAAATACAATAGTTTTCGTTCGTGACACTAAATTCCTTAGCCATTTTTGGAGAATTTTATGGGCTAAATTCGGGACTAAGCTGTTATTTTCTATTACTTGTCATCCCCAAACTGATGGGCAAACTGAAGTTGTGAATAGAACTTTATCTACCATGCTTTGGGCTGTTTTGATAAAGAACATCAAAATGTGGGAAGAATGCTTGCCTTATATTGAGTTTGCTTATAATCGTTCACTGCATTCTACTATGAAGTTGTGCCCTTTTAAGATTATCTATGGTTTTGGGCCACGTGCTTCTATTGATTTGCTACCACTTTCATCTTCAGAGAAGTTAAATTTTGATGCTAAACAACGTGCTGATTTGATGTTGAAAATGCATGAGACAACCAAAGAAAATATTGAACGCATGAATGCTAAATATAAACTTGCTGGTAGTAAAGGAAGGAAGCATTTAACTTTTCAACCGGGTGATTTAGTTTGGTTGCATTTGAGAAAAGATAGATTTCCTGAATTGAGGAGGTCTAAGTTGATGCCTAGAGCTGATGGTCCTTTCAAAGTGTTGAAAAAGATTAATGATACAATGCATATAAGCTTGAGTTACCTGCAGATTTTGGGGTTAGTCCCACTTTTAACATTACAGATCTGAAGCCATACTTGGGAGAAGAAGATGAGCTTGAGTCCCAGATGACTCAAATGCAAGAAGGGGAGGATGATGAGGACATCCTTTCCATGGATACAGCCGTGCCAACTCCAAAACAAGCTCAACAAACTGAAACTATGATACAAGAACCAATGACTCGAGCGCGAGCACGTCAACTTAACCATCAGGTGAATGCGTTCCTAAGTTTGCATACAAATATTTCAAAGAATGGAATACTACTTAATTCTTGTCATGATTTAATCGTCCTTAGGAACAATGGGGAAGAACCACGCGAGCTCAAGTGTAGAAGTGGAACAGTCAAGCGCAATCCAAGTCCTGTTCGCGAGTTCAACTCAGATTCAGCCTTCGTAATAGCGTCAACTTCAAATGGCCATAACTTTTGATCCAAAAGGTTTCTCGGGACCGGTGAGTGCTCTTTCGAAAGATCTTGAAGTCTACATTCAGATGGATCTGGTCTCATCTCCAAACTCCATCCGAGCCGATCAGAAACTACCAAACAAGTCGCTTCATGTTTCTAGTCCGAGTCAAAGTGGGTTTTGGGCCTTGTAATTGAGTCCTGTTCGGCTTCCAAGTGTTTTGGCCAATCCTCCACCTCCTGTGTCTCTTAAATAGACAGCCACACCCTCTTCTAGGGTTTGGGTTTTGATAGACTAAGTTACCTTTTGCTACTTCGCCTTGTGTTCACGCGTGTCGGCAAGACCGTCTGAATACTTGTCTTCGAAACCCCGCCGTCTTTCTATTTCAGATTGAAATCTACATCTTTTATTTGCCATTGAGTTGTTGTTCATCTTGTTCTTGCCTGTTCTTCGATTGCTTGCAGGAACAAGTACCCTCGTGGTTAGGTTGATTGTGCTCTGACAAGGCCACGAACAACCTCTGGAGTTGGTGTATCGATCGCTAAGGCGCAACGTTCTTGGGTGGTTGTAGTCGTGTTGTCAACATTAACTCATTCCCCAATCGAATCTACCACTTTCATCGAAAGATCAGGACCGCTAATGCTATCATCTATCGTATGCAATGTTCTTCCCGAGAGGGGAGCTCGGCTGGCATCCACATATTCCAAAGCATGGTGTGCCCCTTGAAGCTGTAATCTAGGCATGTGAAAATAGTAATGAGGGTAGTGACTAGGATCGAGGTTAGTCTTGTGGTAAACATGGCATTTGGTCATTGTTGATGTCCTACTTAATTATGCTTGACCTAACATTTTGTTCCACTCATGTGCGTAGATTCGAATAACCAACTTTACGTGTCTGTAAGAGACTACTATTGCTACAAATTCCAAATGCGTCAGGGATATTCAACACCTTATTATACAACAAGCGCCTATTCCAGCAGTATGTGGTCGACATGTACATCAAGGTGGAGGGTACAAGGCTGGACTACTTTAGGCACCACCGGAAGGAGATACACGCAGACTTGTATAATGGCTTGGTTGATAGCATAGGGTCTGGAGAGAGCCATGTGCATGCTATAGGCAAAAGGATTGTGCTCCCAGCATAATTCATTAGGGGCGATAGAGATATGAAATGAAGGTTCATGGATGCTATGGCCTTGGTGCAAAAGTATGGAAAGTGGACATCTTCCTAACTATGACCTGCAACCCAAATTGGGAAGAGATAAGGTGTGGGATAGAGCCTGGACAGACCCCATAGGATCGCCTTGATCTCATCATTCGGGTGTTCAGAGCCAAGCTAGAGGACCTCAAGGAGCAGTTACTCAAAAGGCATATCCTTGGCATAGAAGCTGCTTATGTCTATGTCATTGAGTTCTAGAAGAGGGGACTTTCTCATGTTCACTTTCTTCTTATCATGAAGGGAAGGTACAAGCTCACTTGTCCCGAGCAATACAACTGTCTCATCTCCGCTAAGCTCCTGGACAAAAACAAGTACCTAGAGCTGTATGAGATGGTCGTTAAGCATATGATGCATGGCCCTTGTAGAGTCCTAAATCCCAAAAATGTGTGCATGCAACTACTACCCACGCCCATTCAATGCAGCTACACTACAAGGCAAGGATTCGTATCCAGTGTACAGGAGACAGGATGATGGCCACCGTGCAAAGGTTCGACAGACGCTTGACAACATGTGGGTTATGCCATACAACCCTTACCTCTTGAGGAAGTATAACTGCCACATAAACGTTGAGGTTTGCTCAAGCAGGGCCATGACCGAGCATCTATTTCTCTTAATGAGCCCCATAGCAATGCGAACATCGATGAGATCAAGCAGTTCAGGAATGCCAGGTAGGTTACCCAACCAGAAGCTCTTTAGAGGATCTATAGCTTTGACCTTAGCAAGATCTCCCCACTAGTGTTGCAGATGCAGCTACATCTACCGAACACGCACATGGTCTCATTCCACACGGGTCAAGATCATCATGATGTGGTCGCCCAGGATGGTGTCGAGAGGTCCATCTGACAGGGTATTTTGAGATGAACCAAACAAATGAGGAGGCTCAAGGCATCCTATACAGGGATTTTTCAGTAGCATTTATTTGGCAGCCAGGCCTGAAGAAGTGTAAGAAGAGGACAGAAAGAACACAAGTTGGCAAAATTGTGTTTGCCCATCCGAACGAGGGGGAACGGTACTATCTCAGGGTGCTACTAAACTGCGTACCTGGTGCCACCTCTCCTTTGAAGACATTAGGGAGGTGCATAATGTAGTCTACCCATTCTTTCATGATGCTGCTGAGAAGAGGGGACTTATTAAGGCCGACAACACCAAAAATATGCTCTAGTCGATGGGTAAGGACATAACATTATTCCCTCTCCCCGCTATAGATGAGTTCAATGAAAACAATGATGGAGAGGTCAGGGAGATCTATGAGGAGTCAATGATCAAGGTAGACCCTGACCATATTTCTCTATCGTCCTTCCTCAATCTTGAGCAAAGGGCAGCATACGACGAGATATTATCTATGGTTGACAGCGGCCACGGAGGTGACTTTTTTGTTGATGGCCTGGGAGGCATGGGAAAGACATTCCTATATAAAGCTTTGCTCACAAAGGTCTGAGATAATGGCAAGATAGTAGTGGCAACTGCGACGTCGGGCGTAGCCGTCTCCATCATGCCCGGAGGCAGGACGACGCACTCAAGGTTTAAGATCCCACTCAACATTGGTAAGCTTCACAAAGCAGAGTGGGACCGCTAAGTTTCTTTAGCGAGCATCGCTAATAATATTGGGATGAAGCCTCCATGATGAGGTGACAGGCGGTCAAGGCCGTAGACAGTACCATGCAAGACATCGTGGATCGACGCGACTTGCCATTCAGTGGGAAGACAATCGTGTTCAGTGGAGACATCAGGCAGGTGCTTCTAGTTGTTCATAAAGGGACTAGGCCATAGATAACTGATGTGACGCTGCATAAGTCATATCTATGGGAATGCATGTGACAGCTAAGGCTCGTATGTAACCTGAGGGCCAGAGCGATCCTGAGTTCGCAGAGTACCTATTGCGGGTCGGCAATGGTAGATTAACTATCCCGTGATACTATTGCGGAACATCAATCCTGCTAATGGACTATGCAACGGGACAAGACTAGTAGTCCAAGGGTTCGAAAAGAATGCGATT